>JAZBGY010000100.1:39593-118503 GCA_037414755.1 Lydus trimaculatus | reverse complement strand
TTGACTGTCGTAAGGTTGGTTGATGCTTGTCTATTTTCCAATGTACCTAGTAGAGTGGTCCTCCGGTATATTTTAGGGATTTATATTTCATATAGTGCTCAATATAATCAAAGCAACAAGAATTATAAGTTTTTTACAATAAATGGACAGTTAACAAACTAAATAATCATAAAACACGTCTACACGGGATACACATTGCTTGCATTGATGTTTTTTCATTTACCGCTCTCGCATGGAACAGATTGCAAGCGTTGACTGTGTTGCTCGAGCACGTGGGCGGCTCTCAAAACTGCTGACTTGCGTTACTGCCCACTCGAGAAATTTCATACCGGCAGCATGTTGCCGGCTAAATGTGTCCGTGTGGAGACGCGCCTTTATGTAAACGAGTGAAAATAAACCGGGACTTTATTAAGATAATATAATGTGACGATAAAACGTAGTAAAGGATTATTCTGGATAAATTCTCCATGACTGTACATTAATCTACTTGAATTTTTCCATTCATAGTATATAACTGCAAATTTAATTTGTAATAACCATTATTATCTATTTCATAAAGGATTTAATGTCTGCAATATTTAAAGATAAACTTAAGTAACTCTTGAACCAAATAGATAAAATAGACAAAACTGTAATTTTATATTTGTTTTGATACAACAAAACACTTCCTTATTGTTTCAAATTATCTAAATAATAACAAATCTACAAATGTTTGAGTTATATGAGACACGCTGTATACCAGTATCTCAGTGGCGTACCTACAGTGGATAGCGCCGATTAGCAAAATTTATATTAGCTCCTAATAAAAGACGTTGGGCAGCAGTGCTTTCTTTCCATTTATAATCTATAGCCCACAGCATTGTTCCGGCTCTGAAAAATTTCTATATTTGCAAATTTCATTTCTTTAATCCTTTAATTCGTCAATAGAACTATTGAATTCTGTTTAATGCTCATTCAATAACCCGATGTTCACTGTCTTTAAGCAGTAAACAGTAAATACCCTGACTTGAGATATATGGTGGGACTTAATTACTCTTGCGTCAACTTTTTAGAAATTATATCAAGTTGATTTCAAGAGTCCCAGAAAACTACTATAGCAACCTATAGTAAGTTGAAACTTATTACACAACTGATTGAAAAAGTTTTCCAAGCAATATTCTTTAATTATAACAACGATGACCATCAAAAAAAAAGAACAGAAAATCTAGAAGAATCAATAAATAAGCAAGGTCAGAACTCGTGCAAAAGAATAATCTTTACGCTGGATGGAAATTTAACGTAAATTGTCTTAAAGAATTTCTTTTAGAATGTATCCTACTTTATAAAAATAACCCGTGTTTGTGGAATATTATGATTGCAACGCAAAGAAAACTGAAATGGCCATAATAATACGCTGTTCGACAAACGCGGAGTGTATAGCCGGCATTAGAATAAATGGATGGTAAATCTTGATCGAATATTTACGATTCCTGACAATGTTATTTCAACTGTTGTCGCTCTATTGTGTACTGTATTTCATATCAGAGCTTAATTGCAAAATTGGTAGTTTACAATAATTTCAATTAGTAGACCCTTTGAACTTGAACTTCTAACATCGTAGAGATAATAACAAAAAAATGATATAAAAAAAAATCAGCAGAGCCGGATCGATAACAAATTACGCCCGGGGCAAAACAGTGAATACGCGCGCCCTTTTCAATATTTCGTTTACTGTAAATCCCGACATACAAGTCGATATTAAAAAACACACCACTTTTATATAAGTCACAATCCGTCATTTTTATGATGGAAACATGAGCATTTTATACGTAGCAATTTAGTCGACCCACAGATTTTAAGCCATTTTTTTTTGTCTTAAAAACTCGACTTGTATGCTGGGATTTAGGGGTAAATAATATTAGAAACGACGCTCGCAGCAGGTGCCCCCTCCTTTGGCCCAACGGTGAAAATTAGAGAATACCACCTACAGTCGTTATAAATTTCGATGATTTGAAATAAATTAAAAACATTTTTGTACGAAAGCATTGGGAAAAGTGCTAATAATAGATCAAAAAGAAACAGCGTTGACTGAAAGATTAAGGACGATACAAAATTGAGGTAACTTTCATCTATGTTCGTTGCAGAATTTTGTAAAATAAATCAAAAGCATAGAAAATGATGATCGCAACACTACAAAAACTTACGTACATTATTGTTAACAGTGTGCATCGCTCGTTGTTCGCTATTCTACGACCGCACAATAGTGTGCAGCAGGCATAAGGTTCATTTTAATAAAGCAAAATTTAATTTCGTAGCAAACTGAAAATTAGTCTGATGTTCAAGGGAGATAAGGCAAGGCCAGTCAGGAACTATGCTAAACTGTGACCATATGGTAGTTATGAAATTCAGAAAATTTAAAACTAAAGTAAAACCTATTACAATCGTTGTTATTGCAAATAAAAGCAAAAATAAAACTGCTTTTTATCATTAAATATAAATTCCATAACATCATCATCATTATTATTATTATTAATATGATCATGGAAATTAATTGATGTTGATGATAATCTGATGCTCTAATGCTATGAAACTGTGACCGTCCCGAGAGTTATTTCTGGAATGATTGTCGATTCTAGCTAAAAATAGAATCTGGAACCGAAAATCTAAATTTAAAATTCATCAATTTTTTTCCAATAAATTTGAATATGAGCAGGATTTGTTGAACATATTTTTTAAATAATCGATCAATTGGAAACATGACCTTGTTTTTGTAAAATTGTCAGAATTTTTTAAAGTGTTATTACATCGATGATCACGTTTATTGTTCATGATTTACACTTTCCTTACATTTATTCATGGATGTTGCTTTTTGTGGCAAAATAGGACGAAATCAAATGGAAATTTTACAATTTTTCAAACTATTAGAAGCAAAACAAAACCATGCTGTTATGATGTGCGCGTTAATAAGATTGTTTTTCCTTATCAAAATAGTGGAAATGAACAAATTTTAATACGTGTTTTAATGCAAAATTGATAACAATTATTAATTTCCATAAAATGAGAGAGATAGAGAAACAAATAAATAAATAGGTCAAGATTTAATATTGAGGCAGTCTCGAATATAAACAAATCTTTATAATTTCACTCTCACTTTTTGCACGAAAAATATTTCAACTATCAATACTTCTATACTTACTCTCGAAGTTGTTCTCGGATGGTACTCGTGGTAGACGTCTCCACAGACCCATGGTGTCTTCTATATACCTGAATCCGTCAATATACTCAAATAACTACACGTAATTGTTTTATAAAACTATTACAGAGGTGTATTGGATTTGATTCCAATTTGTTTTTCCTCGCTTTTGTGTTCTACCGGCCGGCAATTGTCAATCTTCAATTTCACTATATTAACAACAAGAAATAACAAATGTGGCTTTGTTTAGTTGATGACTGGGCGTGCGCGAAAGGTGCTTTGGAAAATTACCAAACCCTAAACGTATCGAACGCACTAGGAAAATTGTTTGAAAATCGAAATGGAAATGTTGTTAGATAGTAGATTAAGCACAAATGTCACCCTTGTTGAACAACAGCGTTTATATTGTCATGGAACAATTGGCTTGTAAAGTACACACAATTAATTTGGTTTCTTATTGAACACTGTCAACATTTGGTTACGGATAAAATTTAACAATAGAGATTATGTTTGCAAATGATTTTGATAATGAAGTTTCAAATTCCTGACTTTTCCGGGCTATTTTTTTTGGTAACCTTCTAGAAGGCTAAATTTCAATAAGTTCAATGTCAAATGCCCATAATGACAAACCGATACAAATTCAACCTATTGAATTGTTATAAAGTTTATTTGATGATAAAAAATATGTGTAACAAACAATGTGTAACAAAACAATGATAAATGATAAGAATATAGAACAATTTTTATAAATATTTGATAGTAATGATAAAGAACACTGAAATATAATCAAATTATATTTGTTAGAATTGCAATAGATGGCAGATGTGTGTGTTTTATCGTTTAGAAGGTAGAAATTTTGGTATTTATTGGTTGTCTAACTTAAATTTGGTAGAATGCAGAAAATCTAGAGAATCTTACATAGTTGTTTTTGTTGTTATTTTAAACATTGATTGGTTACTACTTACTGATTTCACCATTATTTCTTCTACGTTTGTAGTAGAACTTTAAAATTGCTACTATGAAGTTTAGAAACATCACATAAATCTGGAATATAGTGATACCAGAGATAAATTTTTATTGTCATTGTGTTTATTATGAATGAATAAACTTTTGCCAGTTTTTTTTTACAACTCACATTCAAATTTTGGGTAAATAACAGCACTAAAAGCGTCATTACTAAAATAAAGCAAATGCCACGCATTTTGTTATTTCGTTACTACGATAATTGTTTTTTTTTTTTAAAACTAAAAAGCTTATCCTCCGGATATTCCACTATAATACACTTCTATAATTCAAATGCAGTAGGTTTTTCTTCCAATGCGAGTAGTGACGCCGCGAGAGATTTCCCGTCGAGACGAGACGAATACAAAATTTCTATGCAATACTTTTTTTGATTGTGTATTTTGATTTTCTCTAGACGAAAATTTCGAGAGAAACACACCGAGTATCGATTCTCTCATATCAATTTGACGATAGATAAATTTCAGTCTCAAGAAACGAACAATTCTCGTCTAGACGACAACTGTCGCTCGTATTGTAATCATACGATTGTGCAAAACGATACGCTCGAGCGAAAAATGCGTCTGTTTTGAGTTATACCATGGCTACTGTGACAGTTTGAGAAACAACGCTTTAGCCCAAAACTGCATAAAAATGGTAAAAATGAAACACAAATAGAAGGAGAATAGTTTGTAACGTTAATTCCTTTTCAGTTTTTCAATCGATAAAAAATTTGGCTCTAAAAGGAAAATCAGTAAATCATCTCACACTAAAGCCTCGTTCAGACTTTCCAAGTTACTTGAATTCAAGTCGCTTGAATTTAAATAACTTGAAACCACTTGACAAGTGTGAACCTAATTTTTACTTGACTTGAAATATTCGTTCAAGTTTGTTTCAAGTTTCAAGTGAAGTAGGGCTCCTTCCAACTTTTTGCTTGACTTGAACAGACTTGAATGTCAACTTGAAATGTGTGAACTGTTTCCGTGGTAGTAAATCAAAGCCAGCTATGTGAATATGACAAATAAATTTATGTTCGATACTGAAAAAACAACCCATTCGATGACATTTTATTTGTTTACTTGATTCAATTGACTTGTTTATATGTGAACACAAACTTGAATGCCACTTACTTGAATTCAAGCGACTTGAATTCAAGTAACTTGAAAAGTCTGAACGAGGCTTTAAGCTCGGCTTTAATTTATCTACTTTATGTTCATTAAGTTGTTTGTTTCTTATCCCTCGAGTTTCTATTAACAATTTCTATATTCTTCATATTTAACATTCCTCATCTTTGCATAAATATCTTACAGTCGTTTATGTAACCCTCTTTGGCTATCTTACAGGACGACTTGTGGCATCTTGATTATTGCTCTTAGCTATGGCAAACAGCATGGTTATCTAAAGGCGCGTCTACACATGGATACATTTAGGCGGTGATATACTGTAAGCGTTCTCAGCAACACAACGATATTTACAGGTACGGTCTACAAGGTGCCGTAAATTTACATTGTAATTGTGGGTTCCGTGTGTATTTTGTTTAAGCAACTAACTAACCGTAAAACACGTCTACACGGGTCACATATTGCTTGCAACATTCCTTTGATGTTTATTCATTTACCGCCCTCGTTGACTGTGTTGCTCGAGTATAGGGGCAGCACTCGCAACAGCTGCTACCAATGCTAGAAATTTGATGCGGACATCATGTTGTCGGCTAATCTTGTTCGTGTGAAGACGCGCCTTAACAGATCCGCTGTTGAGGAATCAACAATGGCAGTTGTGTTGGATACTTTTTTATTTTGTAATATGGATGAACAAATGTTTAAAATTGAATTGAATCCTATAACAACAACGTCGCCATCGTCGTTTTGCGGTATGTTGAAACATTGCATTGACTTTCAGCAGAGTTTGCATCTCCCATAAGTATCGAGCCGTTTTGTGATTTCAGTATGACCACAGTTCTGTTAAAACTGTAACTGCGTACACAGTTAGTAGCCTTACTTCTGAAAGTATGAAAAGTTTCACCTTTTTTGCATAAAGAGATCTTTTGCAACAATTGGAAATTTTGCAATAACTTGAACTGAATTCAAGAATTATTATTTGTCAGTACTTTATTACAAATTTTTCAGCAATCCATGAAAATTCTTCACAGATAGACTGCAGCACAAATACAAATTTAAAAAACCATCGATTCCAAAGTCAATGCATATAATAAAAAAAAAAAAAATGAAATAACTGACCGGAAATAGGAAGAAACAATTGAAGATAATAATTTCCGTTTTCAATCCACAAACAAAGTATTCGAATCCATTTTATTTCAACTAAATTGTTTTTATTCCTTTGCTATTCATCATCACATTAAATGAATTCAATAGAGAAGATTATTGCGGTCTATTTCATCTACGTTGTTTCGTCGACTTTTGTATTTTTATTTCTAACATTATATTATTATTATCTGGTGAATGTGCAAAAGGAAACTCGTTCAACTTTGACATTTAGTTCAAATTAGAAACAATTCATCATTAATTCTTTCTGTTTGGGTATCTATCATACAGGAAAATCAAATCAAACACACCTGAAACTTCCGTAAGTTCGGTTTTCGTCCAATTACGTCTAGTTCCTTTCGCAATTCAGTCTTTTGGACAAGAAAATCATCAAAAAAACAATCATAATTGTTTTATTTATTTATTATTATTTTTATTTATACATATTTTGTAGGTTTTTTCTTTGAAATAAAAACAAATATTTACAATTACAAGCAAGTTTTTCTATTTATTGTTGAACCCGAAGTTGAAATTCCGTAAAAATTATTTGTTTTGAATTGTTGTCATTATAACAAATAACTTTTATAAAATTGTTAATTGTTGAACATTAGAAGCGGACTATTTTTTTAATGTCTGTGCTAAATAGATTGAAATAACGGGTGATCAAAGCTATTCCTACTTGAAAAACAAACACTAAAGTATAAAAACAATTTTGATCACCCTTTATAATGGACTTATTGTCAGTCTCCGATTATATTATGACAGTTTTCTTCAAAATCTCAAACGCAAATCAACTAAATCTGTAAATTCTCAGCCATTTCATCGACATCAGTATTTGGTTGACAGAATTACAGTTGTAATTGGATTGCATTGAAGATCTTGAAATAGTGTATATTTGACTTATTTGTTTAAATATTTTATAACAGAACAATTGTTTATTAGTCAGCAACATACAATAAATATTGGCACATCAGGAAAACAGCACATATATTTTGTCTTTTAGTTATTTTTTTATAATTTTTTGTTATTCCCATTTTTTTATTGTTTTTTTTTAATTAACTGTAATCAATTTAAATTCGTTGGTATTTACAACAAATAAATTAATTAATAGAGGAAATCGATTGATTATTGTTTATTGTTGATAAATACAGAAAATTTGCCCTTTGAAACTACAATCCATTCCTTATCATTTTTATTTATTTTATTTCTGTTTATTTATTTTAAGTGAAATGATATGATGATTTTATACACAATTATCTAAGTTTTATTTTATGATTATTATTATTACTTATTATTCTGGATAATTGATAAACAATACAATAATAGTAATAATAATAATTGATTGAAATAAATGTAGGTACGTATATGATGATGATGAAGTATATTGCCCGGATCTCTTTCTAAAATCGTCAATTATCTTTTAATTATAATAATAATAATAATAATAATTATCAACATAAATTATTAAATGATGTTGATGTATATAAAACAGTAAAAAAACTAATTATAATTATAATAAATTGTTGGCTTTTTGTTAAATAATTAAAATTAATTGCTGAATTTAATGTATGAAAAGTATAAACGTTACTATAGTCGCTTAAACCAGCTGGATTCCTTGTTGCCGCTCTAATTGCATATTTTGTCGATGGTGTTAAATCATCTAATTGATAGTTGTTTTCTGTAAACATCAAAAATAAAATTGATTTTCCTCAATCGAAAGTAAATACTAAAAATATCGTCAATTTGGTTGATTCTATATTTATTTTCGATCTGTACTGCTATTAAAATAAATAAGATCGTATTTTCAAGTAATAATATGTGAAATGTCACGTTCAAAGCCTATAATGGTCCCCTATTACAACCCATCCAACGATAACTCCAATATTTTAGCAGAAGATACAATAGAAGAGTCATTAAGGAAATTATAAGGTGGCTTAGAGAGCTGATTAATACAAAGTTAATATATAAGCTGAAGATTAGAGGAAGATATGGATGGAGGATTGTAAATTAAATCTTCCACATAGATGCGTAATATGTCTTTTCTTACAGTTGTTTCAGTACAATTAGCTAAGGAAGTTATAACGCTTCAAGAAACTTGATTATTAGATGCACGTTAACTGTTAACTACCTGTTTCTAGCGGCTGTAGAATAATAATGAATTGTTAAACTAATATTAGTATCACAATTGAACAAACCTCTCTTTTCTTCACTGTGTTTTGTAAATGGTAAATTCCCTATTTATACATAGCAGACATTTTTGATACTCCCAGCTAAGAATGCAATTCGAAGAAACAATTCTAAGGATAAGTATGCCCTGTAACTATGTAGATGAAATGCCGGTGAGAGATGTTTAGAATTAAATCTACCTGATTTGTTGAAATGCTAATAGTAGGTGTATTACAGAGATTGTGTCGTTAAAGAAAACTCGATCTGTGTATAGTCTATTCCTATGAGAATATCGTGTATACAATCCTATCTTACCTTTTGTTAGATTGAAATCAACAATCTGCCAATTATCTGATTGTACATTTCTATATTGTAGCCGATAACCAATTGTTTCCATTCCAGGTATATCGTTTTCAATATCATTTGTTTTAATTGTTGTTTTCTTTGGTCCATGTATAATTAAATCTAATAATTTTGAATTTGCCTCTTTTAATATAATACTAGATGGTGGTGATGGTTTAAATCCTTCATCTAAACTAAAATGTTTCTCTAAACGTCCATATGGATTTGTTGCAATACATTTATATTCACCAAATGTTTTTCTAGCAATTATATGTAATTGTAATATTGATATATCATTTGATATATTAAATATACGTCCAATTAATTGTTTATTATTATTACGATCAGATGATGAACGATGCCATTCAAATCTTGGACTTGGATCAGCAATAACAATACATGTTAAATTTACTGTACCATTTATATAACCATAGGCTTGTTCGTGTTGTGCGTATGTAGGTAAAGGAAATACTGGCTTATCTGTAACATAATAATAATAATAATAATAAAAAATGCAATTTGATAAGAATCGGGTTTAACAGAAAATGAATCTGTTGTAATATTCTACGTTCAATGCATCCCTTCTTTCGGTTTTTTCGTTATTTTGATAATAATCAAACCATTGTGGAAATACGATATACAATTTCCCCGGCGCATCCACCAATATTCGTATAACATGTAATTCTATCGCTATAACACAACATACATAGAGAACAATAAACTGTAACAACCCTTCGTCAACAATAACAATAATAATAATGATAAAAGAAGGGTATTTAGTGTAGTAAACGTCGCGAAAGCACTACCAACGCTAATAAACTTAATTAAAATCGTTGACAATCGCAAAACGCCGTCAATCTATTTTAATAATTACATCTTCACATTTCTCTTATTCTAAAAGATCTTGAAACACGATATATGTGCTTTTTAAGGGTCTTGTGAACATTTCGGTGGTAATATATCGTTATTTGTTTTGACATCACTGATGAGATTTACGATAACCGGACGTAACCTATGCACTGTGAAGTGGAACGAATTTAACGAGAATACGTTCAAAGAAAAAAATAGAAACAGCATAACACTGAAATAATTCATCATCGTTCATCTTTAATAATAGATAAAAACATAAGTGTGAGCGGATAGAGTGATTAAGAATAAACGGTCGTTATCTTATAAAGGTCAGACATTTTGAGGGGTGATAACATTTAGATGAGATGGGTGAATCTTGCACCTGCTATCTTCACTATATCACTAAATTACTAGTTAATGTTCTTGAAACAAACATAAATCATTGAGTATGGAAACTGTCTATTTTCAAATACCATTCATCTTGGTATAGTAGAATTTTGTTTCGTTAAAATGTTATTTGATTTACAAAATACAAATTTGCAAGTCTAAATGATGATTAATGATGTCATAGTTAGATGAACATTAAGGGAAGTATACAAGAAAATCATACAAACTTCAAATTGTGACTTGTTAATTTTTAAGAAAAGTCGTACTAAAGAGGGTACGTCGAATAGGTAAACGTACAAAGCCGCTACAGGCTGTATAGTTGTTTTGTTGGGGGAGAACTATGCTTTTCTACTACAAAACAACTATTATTATTATCATCCATTCCAGTACAACTTTACTCTATTAAATAGTCGTGTATAAAGGGTTGGTGTTTAGGGTTTAATTAATGTCTACATATACGTGTTGGATGTATTAATGTCGTCAGTATATACTCAAACGACAACAACAGCAACAACATCGACAACAAACAATCACCAGTGATTCTATAAAGGGTAAATTTATTGAATTTCTTGTCTTCGAACATGTTCACTATCGTACAAATATGTTTGGACAGGTGTTTGACATTACAAACACACTCCTTTATCGTTATTCTTGTCCTTTGTACTGAACTATTCCAATATATTCAACATTGTCGTTTAATACTTTAGATTTCCTGCATTCTTAAACAATTTTAGATATCTACTTACATATTAAATGACGTAGTTTCTAAACACAATAGAAACGAACAAAAGTTCTTTCATTATTTATGGTAAACGATTCGATTTTCTTTATCCGTACAATTAATAAATTGATTAGGTCTATGTAAGTGTGGCTCAATATAAAGCCCTATAAACTGTGTGTTCTAGATTCATTAGAAACATAAATTAACTCTTAACTATCTGTTTCTGTTCTCCACAATTCCTCAGCTGTCTTCAATATTATTTCAACATTGTTTAATTAGGCCACAAAATCTGGTCAAAGTTAATTATCTTTCAATACAGTTACCATTCATTAGTTGATGCTTTACTCTATATTGTTAACGTAATTATAATTCTAATTAAGCCAAGTAATTTAGAAATTACATGGGGAAATGTTGAATAAATTCCCAGTTTTCATATAACTCTTTTATTGTAAAAGGGTTGGAAATACAAAAAGCATATTATTGTAAACATCAAATGAACATTATTGTAATCAAAAACGTCATCGAAATGTTATTATCAGTAACAAAATAACTTTTAATTAGATTTCAAATAATGTCAGGTTATTCAATATTTACATTGAAATTGGGAAAAATTGAGCACCAAGCTTTCATTATTTATAAAACTTATTCAGCCTTTAACTGCTTGTTATACATCTCTTTGTTCTTTGTTTCTTTTATTTTCCTTTCTATTATTTTTACGAGTGGTTGTCTTCCGGGCGCATCCACCAAAAATGACATGCAGTTAAACAGCTCTATTATTATGTTGCAAAACTCGAATAATGCTAATAAAGCATGCATTTCACAAAATATCCTGTCAGACAGCTTATCTTGATGCTTGTTTATTCATTCAGCGTTTAATCACTACTTCTAGGTTTCACGTAAAACTGTATAATAAGACTACTGATATGTTGCATGCAAGTTATGAAATAGAAATATTGCATTCTCATTGTCAGACTAATATTAGTGGTGTTAGTAGAAGAAATATGAGAACAGTTTATCATATGGTGAGAATAATAGCGAATTCTCCTCTTATCTCTCTATTTATCTATGATTTTCTACACGTCTCTATAGTTTTTTGCATTTGTAAACATTGAGCGTCATTCTTGTTCTCAAAGTATTTGATAACTCCAGTAAAAGTTTTATTGAAGTTTAGCAACATCCTTGCTGTGATATTATCAAACGCCAACTTATCGCTAGAATAGTTATCAAAGTTTTTGTTTTTGATGGGAATAGAAGCGTGCGATAACCGTTCACTAGAGATCCTCCTGTATTGCACATGATTTATAATAAATCTCGAAATTCTATTTTTTTGAATGAACGTGCGTTTACTCATACAATCACTCATCCCGTTTGTTTCCCAGAAGGACGAAGGAACAAGTTGGGTGACAAAGTTCTCTCTCTGTGTAGAAACGCGTCTTTCTTACATCTATGGCCCGCAGCGACCATAAAGCGATCTTAATCGACCCGTGGCAAATATTAATTGCATATCCTTGTAATAGAGGATTTGTTGCAAGAAATGTCCTAAGTTCTCGAACAAAAACTGTCATTTTAGTTAAATTTGGATCAATTTCTGTGACGGAATTAATTTACAAACACAATTTTGTTTTTATAACGATTTTTTTTTTCTCGTGTATTGTATAACATTGTTCAAATATCGTTCTCTTTTGCACGTCCATACTGTTAAATTTGCCACATTATTCTCATACTTCTTCTACTACTTCACAATGTATAAATTTCATATGTTATATGGATGTGTTGGTTGTAGTGTTTGTTGAACATTTGTTCCACATGTCGCACTGTTTACATTCTAAACGTATTGTGCTTTGTTAGCAAGAATCTGATGGGGTTGTTTCTGTTTAGTAACGTTTTGACTTTCAAAACTGGACTGCATTATCAGCTAAATTAGTAGAGAAGTTGCTACGATTTATACCAATATAAACACGTGTTAATTGTGTTGTTTTTGTAATTGTAATAACAATAGTAATAATAATAATAATAACAACAACGTGAGTAGATGTAAAGATTTAGGTTCTTTGCCGCAAGTTAGACACGTTTATCTTGAACTTCCGATCGATTCTACTTATTTCCAACAGCCACCGGTTTTATTAATTTCCGCTTCACTGTTTTTTCATACTGTTGATATTGATTCTTACGATTGTTCTTTTTTTTTTTCTATTTCAGTACGAAAAAATACATGGAAAACTACAATAGAATTTTAATATGATTTGAAACGATGTAGTTTACATGCAGAACCTGAATTTTTCTTCTACTATTACGCTTTCCTTAGTTTCCTTTTATAAAATACTTAATAGGATGAAAGATGGTCTTTATTACAGGTATAGTCATGCATATAAATTTCCCTTACTTGTTTTTTAAAAAGATTTTAACAGCAACTAGGATCCCGAACATACTATGAATGTTTTAGAGGCTTAAAACATCAGATGAATGAACAAAGTGAAATTATCAAAGTTGCATGATGAGAAATATAAAGAATTAAATGGGATTTCATTTTAATGATATGAAATAATAAATTTTAAATTGCTGTAAGTAGATGGTAACAAAATGGAAATTTCTAAACTGATTTGAATAAAATAGTAATTTATTCAGTATTTCTATAACATACATGAATCTATTACCATTAGTTGGAACAAGAATAGATAATTATGATGTAAGCGTACGTACAATCTCTATTGTCACAAATCAAAATTGTTAGAGCATTAAAGAGGAAACTGTATAGCTTGTTCAATATTGGAATAATAGAGGAAGTTCCCTTATTTATCATCCGAAAAAGACTCATTCCTCTTTTTTTGTGTAAAATTCTTTGTTGTTGATTTTTTCTCGATTCACAATCGAGTGCAAACTTTGGCGGATGCGGCAGGAGCGAAAGTAATTCATCGTCAATATTTGTGAATAACGCATTCTGTTAAATAAAAACCAGACTCCTATCTATACAGCATCGACTTATCTACACTCAGTTTCATATGAAATGCAACGCAATCTTAGTTGATCAGAGGAGACGACATCATTCCATTGATGATCTCAATTCTGCTGTTCTTGTTACAATATGTAGTTCTGGCATCCTTGTGGAGCTAATAGAAAACGTCTAGAAATGGATGTAGACCCAGAAACGTTGATATTGGAAGGTTGCAAGACTCTCTTAGAATCCACAGAAACTGTTTTCGTTATTTGAAAGCAATCCCTTCTATCCATGAGTCTAAGAAGTTGGTCTTCACGAGGACAGCTACGATGGGGCGACATTCCAACCGGATGAAGTGAATGAATGCATTGATCGAACCATATTGACCATATGGTATTAGGGGCTCAATTTAATCGTAGCTTTTATATTTATTAGGTGGTGCATTTCACATGAAACTGACTGTATTCCTACTAATCATAGGATATTTCTGTATGTATGTCACATTCGGAGCGAATCCTGTGTAAAGTGGTACAGGATTTTGGAAATTAGATTTCGTCTTTCTTCAACACACATCTCTGCTTTTATTCGTTAAAAAAAAAACATCCGACAATATGTTGGAATTACAAAACAACAACATAAATATACTTACGTAAGACACGCAGTTTTATTTGACGATCAACCACCATTCCTGTACTGATTTGTATTGCTGAACATGTGTACGTTTTACTATCATTTCTATTGACGTTTTTGATCAGTAAACCATCCCCCATTACTGTATATTTGTCCTTATCTATAACCAGAAAAAACGAAAAAAGCACGGATTTATATCAAATTACCTATATTCTTCTTCATCTACTTTTTCTTGTTTTTTAAATCACTAGTCTATCAAAAAGAAAAAAAAATGCAAAGCTCTGATTGAAATATATTCACAGCAATTTCACTGCCTATAATTTATTTAAATCAAACAAAAAAAAAACGTTAATTTATAAAGAAGGGTGGAAATGTGGAAATATTATAAATGTCTTGGCGGTTTATCTCGCCGACATCCTTTTTTTTTCTTGTTCTGCCGTGATTTTCAGGCTTGTTATTAAAAGAAAAACACGACAAATTATTGTATGAGTTTTCACAGAGGATTGTCTGTGAATGGCTTCAAAAACAATGGGAAAAAACTGCAGTTTTTTTTAAAATTTCAAATGGTGAAATTTCTAAAGAACCTAATACTGAATTTATAGATTCAATAATATTGTTATCTGTTAACAGTAATAAATTTCCAACATAATTCGGTTGTGGCAATCCCTTTCCTTTACAAATTTGCAACATTCCAAACCGACATACATACATACCTGATATATTACCATCTTCCACTGACCAAATAACATTACCACCACGTACTTCACAACGTAATGTTACATCTTTACCTTCAATACCATTTTGAGCTATTGCTGTATCCATAAATGTTAATGGTGCTACAAAACAATAAAAATTACGTAGGTAGGTACATGTATGACAGCATGTTGTAAAAATTATTGAAACCCATAAAAGCGTATAATCCAATAAAGATTTATTGATAGTAAAACGAGTGACAGGTTTCGGTAGGAAGACAAATGGTTTTAATAGAAACTTTTATGAATTTTTGAGATTATCATTCATTTTTTTTTTTTTTTTTGGATGCGGTCAGAAAACAAGCAAATAAAGGACGTTGAATTGTTTTGTATAAGCAATTTAGTTTGGAATATTTGGAAATTTCGACCCTACTCATTGAACTTGACATAGTTGTATACCAACAATAAGCAAAGCGGTTTAATAAACTCAAACTGACTGTTGTAATTCGCAAACAAATAGAATAATTAATCCATTAAACACGTAAACAACCGAATAGAACTGTTTATTTGTACTTGTCGAAAATAATCTGGATTACATATCGATCTAGTTCTTGTACAAATATTGTAGCCGATTTAACATCAAACTATTCGTTTAAAATAACATAAATCGCCACAATTCATCACTTGCCAACTTTTATTCGAATTGATCACACTATTACAGTTATTTGATAATAACAAAGCAGAAATAAGAGAAATTTATTTGAATATTTCCAACGAATGGTTGTTGTCGGTTTAGTTGAACGTGCAAAAGAACGATTAAAAATTTGCAACAATACAGCGAGTAAATGCTATTTAATGGAAATGTTATTTGATATCAAGCACTTGAGAGGAAATTGCGAAGGGATAAATGGTGATTAATGTCGAGTAGTAACAAATAGTCGACAATTTTGTTATAATTCTACAGAAAAAGTATAAAGCAATCTATGAATTTTTCTATTCTACAATAAACTTGACTAGAATAAATTACAAACGAGTAAATTATTTGTATTTCGTGGTGTAAATTTACAAAGGAATTTAGCTTAAATGTATCCACCATCTTTGTCTGTATTACTTTACCAAACATGAATATTTTAGTATTGAGAAACTATAAAGTTTCTCATAGTTTAAGCATTGACTTTAATTTCTCGTAAACAGATGCGCTATATGGGATGCTTCTATGATCAAACAAAACCACAAAAACCAGCAAATACAAACTTACAACTATTATAACAATAATATTAATGATGATGATAATAACCATCTTTGTAGGATGTAGATTCGATAATATTTTGACAGATTTTGATTGATTATTCAAACTATAAAATACTTACTTTCAATGGTGAGATTGAATGTACGCTTTTCATTACCAGCTGAACATAAATATGTACCAGCATCTTCAGCAATTGTTTGATTGAATACAATAGCTGTACCATACGATGATGTTTGTACATATGGACGTGTTTTTAAACCTAATAATCCTTTCGGACCACGCCACGTAACTGATTGGCCAGCTTCATCTTTACACAATACAACGAATGTTTGGTTTAATAGTTTGGTGGCTGAATCTAATGTTATACGTAGAGTGAACACATTAGGCACTGAAAGGAATAAAAACAAAAATTAAGAAAATCTATAAAAGTTGAGAATTTTCTAACACAAATTTGTTCTTGAGTGATATTACCGGCTTTCAATAATGATAGATTGATGCATGAGTGTGGATATAAGAAAATCTATTAGACGTGTTTCAGTAAAATTTTGAAAGTGTTCCGTTTAAAAGCATAAGTTTTATAGCGCCATTTTTGATTGTATGTCGAATATGGTGGATGCGCCGGGTGAATCGTTTATTATTAAGCAAAAATATGTTATTTCTTGAAAGATTGACGCAATTTGCGGTTTATAATCATCTTTCTGTTACTTTATTATAGATTTTCGTCAATAAACACAGAATATTTGAACAACAAAAGATTAATTATTCAGTCTAAAACGAATTGTAGCGTTTCAAACAAAATCTGGCATTATTCTGGAATACAATACAATAATAATGGAAATAATGATGTAGTTTATAACAATAAATTCCAATTACTAGCATGAAAGACACACATAATGTCTCTACTGTATATGAAATAATTTCTTTATTCTTATAACGGAGTTTTCCTCTATTTGTTGAGTTAATAGCTCGAATTTCTTTCGTTCCTTCTGGAACTAGAAGAAAATATGTACAAGATACTTCTTTTCTCTATTGCGTACGTTGTACGCTTAGAAATGATCAAATTTTGAACACAGAAATGAGAAATAATGGAGAGATAGATGAGAAGAATTGTGAAGTGGAGAGGTAAAAGTCATCCGGTTTTCTTTTGATACATCCACAATACTTCATATTCCACTTGTACTTTTCATCCTTTATATACGTTTTTGACAATATTATTTCGTATGAAATATGAAATAATATTAAATTCAATTTACGTTGTTATTATTATAGTTTGTATAGTTATTATCAATAATATTGAATTATTGGTCCTAGCTCTAGTTGAGTCCAATTTGCTAATAGTTGATGATTTATCGAATAATTGCCGTATTTAATATGTGTATCAGGATGTACAACAACAAGGGTTATATCTATCAAATGATGAAGCACAAAAACGTGACGGTGTTCAAACTACTAAAATAACATAAAAAGCTGCCTGCTTTCTTACAGAACAAATCAAATATTGTAATGTTTTATTCAAAAGCTGTAACCAAAGACAAATCCACAATTGTACTCTCATTCAAATTAAAGTTAATCAAATTTAAACAACGAAACAGCAAGTTGATAATGATAATTGTCAATTAACGTTCAATTATCGTTTGTTGGTTATATAACAATTTGAATGGATGTTGTTGTACGATTAGAAAATCATTTGGAATGGAATTTTCCACATTTGGGACTTGTTACGGTAAATTTGATACCTCAACAGATGTCTAATATTGGAAATTTCTTACATTGTGTGAAAATGTGTGAAAATGCTTTATTAACATTTTAGAGTTATGGAAATAACGTGATTTTTACGATGAATTTATGTAAAAATTCTCGGTATTAAGTACAAACCTGAATTATAATCAATTGTAATTTGGTTTTGTGAAATTTAATGTTTATGGTTGAATGAAGAATGTAATATTTGAAATGATTTAATTTTAGATAAATCCAAAGAGAAAGTTTTGTGGTTAGATAACAATATGAATGTTTGTTGAATTTAGAAGTGTTAGTTGAGTTCAGTAAATATCAGTAAATTACTAGGAAAATTTATTAGAGAAGTAGAAAATCAACAATTTCAGTAGTGGTAGTTGGAAACTAACATTAGATAACAAAACTCATTTATTGCTTAGTTGTAGTTGAGATACGAAGAAATTTTAGCCGTTCCTCCAACGATAATCATTCAAAATTTGCGTACTTTTCAATAGCAAAAACAAAAAAGGAGAGAAGCTTGACGATTTCGGATTGACAGTTTTTACAAATCTAATAAAAAGTAATAACGCGGCAAACTTTTTGCGTAAAATCTCCTAACAAAATTTTAAACAAGATTAAATCTAAAACGAGATACTTTGATCTATCTACGATGAAGAAGTTTGGGGATTTCTAAAGAAATCTGATTCAACATTTAGTGCTATTCGTCAGTTCAAAGAAACGATAAAGGACAAGACGCACTGACGATTTACACAAAAGTGTGGCAGTAGGAATAACAAGTTTGTTTTTTTGTGTGTGTCTGTGTGTGTGTAAAATCCCACTTTTACACTTTCCGCCACAATTACTATATTCAGCATCCTTACACAAACTTTTTACTCAACCAACAATTTCCAGTTTTTCTGTTGAACAGATCGACCTTAGATGGATTAGTTGTAATTCCGTTTAGTATCTCGTTTAACAAAGAAAGTAGAAGCTGTGAGTCAATACGAGTTTTTTTCAACTACAATGTATCTAGGCCAATACAGGGATGAATATGATGAGAGTTCTAACTATATCATCACATATCCATGTTTCTCTTCAAATAATAGGAAAACTGTAGCAGTGTGTGTCTGTGTTTTTCGTTCAATTTATCTAATTTTTCTGCCAGATGTATGGGAATATCACATTTGGGTAGAGGCGACAGACAACTACGAAACCGTGAAAGTCGAATAACAATATTTTTCTCACAAACTGCAAACTATCGAGCAGTTCAGCACGAAGATTCTCGACAATTTGAGCGGTTTTAAATAGAAATCGTGATTTTTAAAGAAACAAACATAATTAAGCTTTTTTTTTGTAATAAATGTTACGGTACTTAATTTGAGGAGTGAAAAGTTTGTTTCTACGACCTCGTTTTTGAATAAATCTCGGATACGATGTCCAATTTATCTAGAATACACTGCAATAAAATCTTCAGAAAATCTCTAATTTATCACAATTTTTTTTCTCAATTTTGTTTGTTTAGCTATAGACTGAAAAGTTTGGTGGAGGCGCCGGGTAACTTTGTGACAACTACATTGACAATCACGAGAGTTGATAATCGTCTATTATTTACTAAAATTAAAGAACAAGCGAAATACGTTGACATATTAACAACAGAATTTCAGCGTTTTCTACAAGTCACTCGAAAGTTAGATTTCCAATTTCATAAAATACGACTTCAGTTTTTACCCGAGTTTCAAAAGATCGTATTCTTAATAAATAGAGTATTTTTTTTTGTTATTTGGAGTGGTATATGATGAAGTTATTATTACGTATTTTTCTAGAACTAGAAACTTCAAGGATTTGCGAGATTGAAAAGTCAAGTTTGCGATGATTTTTAGACATAGAAGCGTTTTTTCTCAACGATTTGTGAATTGTAAGTTTCTGTGAAAACGAACTCAACTACACAAACAGAAAAGTCAAATCTTGATTAGACTGATTACTAATAGAATAACAAACTTTACTAGTTTGGCTATAAAATTCAAGTTGTTGCCTCAGACATGCATGTATGACAAAAAAGCGAGGTACAATGGTTAAACTTTGAAGCACACTTGTAAGCTTCTGCATAATTAACTACAGATATTTAGTAATAGCACAGATTTAAGTTTATATGTTCAGCATACTAGTTTCGGGTTTGGAAATGAACATTTTTATTATTTGCATTAATATTAATGATAATAATGATAGTACAAAATAGCGAGATCCTTCTCCTGTTGTTCTTCCTGAACTATTTCAGACTTAATTCTTGTTTTGGCTTTAAACGCTTTCCTACAGCAATTTTCTTTATTTTTCTTCTCCATTTCCCATTTCCTGGATTGTTCCTTATTAACAACAAAGTCGACAATCAGCCTAGGATTACGATCAATCGGTTGTAATTCTAATAAGTGTTATTTTGGGATTTTCTTTTGATTTCTTTCCTCTGTTCTATTTTTATCGAACTCTGTTGTCGTTTTATTTGATAATAGTTGTAGTAAAATTCAAAGTTAAAACGTTGAAACAATTCTGTGCCTCGTTGAGCCAAATAATTACTAATGTAAAACGAAAGAGAGAGAGAGAGAGAGAGACTAACACTACTACCGCTGCCACCTAATTCGGAACAGCGGATAAGAAGAATTTTCATTAATGTCGTTAAGAACGGAAATAGTTAGAATAGGGGAACCATTACAAAACCAAGGAATTACGTAGAATTTTATACAAAGATAATTTCTCGATCTACTCTACTGCTTATGCAATTAGATGAGATCTATTATAACGAATTATGTAGAATTCCTACCAATATTAACAAAAATTTGATATAAATTTCAGGCGATATTTTAAATTAACGAAATGACGTTTGCAACCCAAATCATACCGTTATCAATTCACTGATTAATAAAAATAATTTCAGCTATTTAATAAAATATTTTGATCTTTGATATGAAATCTAAACAATTTCATGTTTCAGTTTGTTATTTTATCTAATAAAACGGACGAAAATTTCCAACAAAGCTCCCTGAAAGTTGGCAAAACAATTATCACCACTTGTTCATAGAATTGTTTCAGTATTTAGTTATCCAGATATCTACATGGTCTCAATTCAACTGTATTACTGTATCATCTGTTTAGTATTGGTCACAACTTTTCATCATATAAAATTTCAACAAAACGTTGAGAAATATGAGTGGTTAGCTTAATACTTCAAGCTTGACCAACTTTGTAAGGCTTAACGATCCCTACTCTTTTTCTATGACAGTGTCAGATCGTTGTTCTTGATAAAAATCATGACAAACGGTCCAGTCGACGACCAGTTTATATCCTGTGGATATTTTTCAGACAGCCATGAATTTTTAACATGTCATACATATATATGGTGAGAAACTAAAGACTATTCATAAATTACAAGAGAAAAACACATAAAAGTTTTTTTTTCATTTTCTAAAAAAAAAACTACGTGAAAATTCATCTCTTTGAAATTATTAAAAGAGAAACAACAGATTGTTTGTGTGCGGTTGACATAAAAGTCTGTGTTTCCGGTAGATGTTGCCTGATGTTTCATACATACATGTATGATGTGTGCTGATGAAAATGGTTTAAATAATTTGCAACATAATGTGCACAACAACAACAACCAATAAATGCATTTGGTTGTAGTTGTAAATTGCCATCCATCCCTCGATTTATTCCACCCTATGTTACAAGTAGCCCATTGGATCAACTGTTTATTTTGTTAGTAATGTTTATGTTGGGCAATATTACATGCTGTTTCTCCACTTCCCTTCGTCCACATATGCATATTAATAATTATAACAGAACTGTTTATACGGTTGGTGTTGTTAACGAATCGATATTGTAAAAAGGAAACAACTTAACTACAACATAAATTGAGCACACAGTATTTCGAATAAAGAAATTTAATTAAAGTGAATTAATGGTTTTTGTTAAACATTGGAACATTTCCAGTCTTGCTGTTGGTGTTTTGGAATGAGGAAAAAAATGAATTTAATAAGCGGGAAAATACGTAAAATCAACCAACAATAAATCTGATTTTCATCACCAAAAAAAAGCTACTTACAGTAACCAACAACAATTTGTGATATATTGTGAACTTTCTCACCTGTCGTCAATATTTCATTTCTTCAAATCCCTTGACTGTTGTTGTAAGTGTGCAAAGCTATAAATTCAAACACATTGACGAGTTGTCGATAAATACAAAAGAAACTCTCCAAAAGAAGAAGAGGAAAACAACTGTATTCCTGTTAAAGTAAAACGATTAATACTAAAAAAAAAACAACTAAATGTGGGGAAGGATAGAAAAGTTTTGTGCAAGTTTATGCATGATAAACTTCAATTTATATAATTTGTTACAACTTTAATAAACACCTATTTAAATTGAGTTGCTTCATTCTTATTTTCTGCACAACATAAATGTTGTCTAAAACAATAAATCAGTGCTTTATCTATTGTTTTCCGTTATTGTAAAAAACAGGAAGCACAATATAAAATAACGGAAAAAATTCGAATAAAATCCGTTTTCTATCAAGTCTAAAATCTTACAAAATCTAAAATTAAATCTGATTCTAAATAAGGAAATATCTCAACTGTCAGTTCTGGTAATCAACGTAAAGCTTGCAACTTATTCTTCTCGTCTTCATTCTTTAAAACGTAACGTTTTGTTATTTTCGCAACATCCTAATTAAATCGACGTTGTATGTGGATCAATCAGGAAGGATTTTATATAACAAAAATTGATCACAATCCACAATAATCTAGCTAGTCGTCAATTCATGTTACTACGGATTATTCGTGTCAGTTATTTATCGGGGATTTTCACGTATTTCTGACTACATTAAACAACACGCCAGAAAAAAGCTGATTTTAACGAAATAATGACTGCAATCTTGTCTACGCTATATTGTCTAAAAGAAACACAGCAAGAAAGTCTACAAGAGATCGGTAAAACAAACCAAATTGAAGGGGAGTGGAGCGAATTGCCGATGTTACAAGAAACAACTCTATAAAGAAAAATTCAAGTCTAAACAGCAGAAATTAAAGCTTCTCTTAATCAGCACTAGCACTTACGCTACTGGAATTTTGAAGATCAGTGTAGCAACTAAACGTTAATGTTTGTATTTATGTTTTATTTAGGAGAAAATGATTCAAAAGAGCACCTCACAATTCTAAACTTCAATTAAAGCAATCTAAGAGCCTAATTGGATTTCAACCGTTTGTCCAAATCGGTACATATAGAAGAAGATGAGTTTTGAAACGCAATAATATACAAAAATTCATGTTTTATTTCTAAACTCAATTCCACAAATACACTTCGCATGAGTTATATGCATAAACATGGATTTATGTTTATCTTCATGACTGTCGAAAAAATGAATTTGAAACATTGCAAATTCAATAAATCGACCTTTCGTTTATTTAAAGAAACATGGTAGATTCTATTTTTGGTAGTATACAGGTGGATTGTAACTTATAAAAGTCCACTTTCTAAAATTAAATTACAAAAACAACGTTTTCCGCATGTGTAAACACATAAAAACGATCATTTTGTATTTGACAGGTTTTCGTTTTCTTAACGATAAGGGATGACAAAGCTTTCTGGGATAGATTTATATTACTACGTCCCTTATATCCCTTAGCTGTTTAGTTCAATAATGATCTAAGCACTATCTTTAGTATAGTGGGTGGATATCTATCCCTTATTCGATTTTTATTTTATTTTTGATTCTGTCCATTTATTATTTATAGTCTCTCTAACAATTTCCATCACTGTTGGTTTTCTATATGAAATCATAAAGGTCCTTTGATGTTAATTCTACAGTTAGTCAAAAGAATATTCTTCGATCTTTCTATATAATAATAATCAAATAACAGTATTGTAATAGAATATTCAACTTCTAAATTTATTACACTGGAGATATTTTTAAATGAATCCACTACTGCATTTTATTAAAATTTTAATTGAAAACTTGAAGTCGTTAGTCTATAAAAAAAACAACAAAACTGTGTTTCTCTTAAAAAATAAAAAATAAACGCTTTTGTTTTAAATCATTATTTTATTGCAATTTATAACAGAAAAGTTGATGGTTTTCATCCGACTACAATCAATAGATTCATGTTTGAAATTATCACAGATTAATGCTTGTATTTTGAATAACATGTAGTTGGTTAGTAAATAAACAAGTCGACTGGCAGCTTATTTGTTTTTCATTCATAAATTTCTAACCAAACATGGCTCATTAAAAACAGATAAACTTAATCTTGATATCGATATGTCTCCTATTGTTACTGAAACGATTTTGACAACGGTAATTGTTACAGCTTTCAGTACTAATTAGAGATCGAAATCACAAAATTCTATGAAATATTAATGAATAAACAAGAAATTTCCATATGAATACTTACTGAATATTGTTGTAAAACAGATGATGAGATAAATACTGCCATCTCTAATTCCTTTCATGTTTATATCTGGAAAACAAGAAAATTCATTTGAATCAATTCATATTGCAAAATATTATAAGATGAGAACAAAGATTTACTTTGAATCCAATTTTTTTTTTATATCTCTATTAATTTATGCATAAATAGCAATTGCCTTTGATCTATCAACTGTGTGGTTGATAACAAGACAGTTTCATTTTGAAAATTTGCATCAACTCTCTATAGTTCAATAATTCGCATTACCACACACAACTACATCAATGAACTAAGGTGACTAATCGTATTGCCACTATTCCAACATATGATAATTAATCACCTGTGATTATTTTCAAGTGTTATTGTTATAACGCACTCATCTTAGATTGAATCTCCTATAAACTCTACTGAATACTCACATGCTTCTATTTCCAATAATTCTACATCTTCTATTGTGTGGGACATTTTAATATTTCCACTTTCTCTATAAACAATTTCACAAACAAAAGAAATAAAGGTAAAAGTAAAGTTTGGCCTGATTTGAATGAATTTAAAGTACCAGAGTTAAATCGTAGTAAAAAATAATCGTCGCAAATAAAACAAGAATGCTCTTTGAATGCTTTTTGAAAAACACTAAAAACAAAGGCGCCTCTTAGTTTTACTTAATTTTAAACTTTTCAATCTACTTTGTCTCAAAAAGCTTCTATCGTGGTATTTTCGCCATTTTTCTTTATTTAACAAAAGAAATATGAAATGGTGGCATAATTTCGGTAAAACAAACTAGAGTAGTGTGAACACCTGACATATCTGGTTGTACAGGAGTCTCTATATACCTACTGTTTTAACTCGAAATAGTGTACCAATGTACCTTTATAAAGTAAAGCTATTTGCTGGTAAACGCTCTCTGTACTGTTGCTGAAACTGCTTCAGTAGTTATTACGATACCTGCTCTAAAGTCAAGTCGACTAACGATAAATTGGGGTAGCAAAAATCTAAAGACCCTGCTCTTCTCTTCCTTATTTTTCCGATATGCGGGTCCCTATTTTATTTCTGAAGTACGTACAGAGCCGCAGATAATGATTATAATAATATTGATAATGCTATTAAAAGAAATCAATAATAAACGAATCTTTTTCATCGTGATTTCTCATTTAAGTCGACAGTCCATCATTGGACTTTGTTCTAATATTGATTTCTTTCGACCGACAACAGTATAAAAATCACAACATTTGTTCCAATTACACCGTTCTCTGCAATTGTCACGTTTATTGTGTAGTTTAACTGTCAGTCCTCTAGAAGGATTTCTCCAATTTTTCGTGATACTTTCCCACTTTCCATCTCAATCGTTTTGTTTGCGTTCTACGTTTTTTTAACGAAAAGAAGTTTATCGATTAAATTTCGAAGATTATTGCTACTACCTATCGATATTCAATAATTGCAATCAATTTGAAAGTACATTAGCAAATTATGCTACACCATCATTTGCTTATCGCAACAAATTATAATCAACCAGAATCCCATTTGATTCATTTATCAATAAAATCAACCGATTTCAGAAGCTTTCCATGCAGAAAACGATGGAAATCTTATTTGTAACTTTATTTTTCTGTGAACTTTATAAATTAATTGATCATAGCTTTGCCGCACTTACCATTAAAACTTGTTAATACAAAAAGTGTTGAATATTTTGTTTGAAATAAAACGATTAAAACTTCGTTCGCATCTATAAAAGATTTGATCGAAAAAGTCGATATAGAGATGAAACTCGGTTTTGCTATAGGGTGAATTTTTATCAAATAACCACAACGTTGATCATTGGACAATAAAATAACAAAATTGAGTTTTTATGTTCTTTTGAAGGTAGTAAAAGAAGAGGAGCAGAAAAAAAAAATAGATCAACGTAAATTTGTACAACACGATCACATCGGTCCACATAAGGGAATTAAGCTATAAAAAATTTTATTTAAACAAAAGAGAAAATCGTAATCTTCTTAAAGATTCAGTGGTTGATGTATTTTGTTAAACTTCACTACAACTAGAATGGGAATTTCGTGTAGTGGTAATAATAGTAAGGGTTGTTTTAGTTTAGTTTAGTCGTTTTCTAGAGATTCCTTGAATCCAATCGGTATATAGAACAAAGTTAAAGTAAATTTTCTCTTTACACATGTGTTTAGTGGCAAGTTGATGAAAACAGCAACAGCAACAAAAAAAATGTGTGAGTAAATTTTCTGATGGAAGGTTTAATTTTTGTTTTCTGATAAGATTAAAAAGAAGCGAATTCCTTTACGTTGGTTGTTAGATTTTGTTCCTGTCTCAAACGTCAATAACTCGATAGCAGCTATTAGATTGATCCTGGTATTTGAAATGATAGATTTTTATTTACCCTCAATAGGGCCATGTGCACTGTCTAGACTTTTATGTGGGAAATTTCGATATTTTACGACATTCAAACTTATTTTATTATTATTTATAGGGCAATCAATTATATTTGTTAGATTTTAGTTTAATTAATTCCAATATCAAACAAAATTGTACCAAATTGAAAATTACAACCACCCTAGACAAACAATATTACATCAATATATTACATCATATTGTAAAAGTATTTGTGTTTGTGTATATTCACAGAGTGAAATGGGGGTTAATGAATATTTATAGAGGCTTAAACAATTTGTACAGCAAAGAAAAATTAAGGAAAAGCTACACGCCTATGTTTGTCCGAACATTAGCCAGGACGAAATTGAATTGTAAAGATATATGTGTGTTTATTCAATAGGGCTGTATTGTTGCAGAATATTAAACCCTAACACTCCTACAATAGAACCCAATAAAAATATCAGAAACGACCACGTCTATAAAAGAGTCAATCAGTTTAATCATTATTAAAGTGTTGCTGTTTGATTGCTCAATTATTAACAGCAGTTTTCAGACGATTGCTTATCAATTTTTCAATCGATAATCGGCAAACTAAAACGTTTTTTATTCCAATTTAAAAAACTTCATTAACGAATCAATAATTAAACAGCAAGTCAGGTCAGGTCAGATTTGTGATTCTACATAATCATTTGAACATCTTACAAAATTCCCAACCTAACCATATCTTGAAACATTCGATTATAGTCGGTGTAAGTGTCAGTTTGTGTACATACTTGTGTAACTTTCGGACAGTGTTGAAGGGATATTTCGGGTCACTAAACTCACCATCCCTTTACATTCTTAATGAAACATAAAACGAAATACAAATGAAACGGAATTGTTCCTCATTGTCATCCACAAACACACAACTTTAATTAGTTTTAATTCAATTAAATTGTGAGCTATTTTTAAAATTAGTTTAAACGGAAAAAAAATTCACACTTTTAAACAATTTGTAGATAAACGCTGAATTGTTGTTCACAGAAAATCTACTGCAATCTTTTTTATTGTCGACAATATTACGTTTTTATTGAAAAACTGTAAAACTCGCTCAACAACCCTTTTATCTCTTGCATTCTGTTTTTAAATAGAACAGCATTATTGCTAATTAAAATCAAATCAATCATATTTGCCAGTAAGTAAATGAGCTTAAATGATTACAATTCATTCAAAATCCCATTTGTTTTTTATGCAACATTCAATGGAAATTTCACATTTTATTTTTATCTATTTTTATGCGAGTAGTTCGCTTTATTTCAAACTATGGAGATGTTCAAACAAGTACGCTCGTAATATCAATGATTAAACAGAAAAAGCGTCTATCTATCTCAATAAAATAATGTTCATATAATAAAATAATTAAATTAAACAAAGTTAAGTCAATTAACAATAAGAATATGGTAACTTTCTCAAACTGAATTCTTCATGATTCTTTTGATTTTCTTCAATTTGTGAAAGAGAGAAGTTCTTAAAATTGAATGATTGGAAAAGTTTAATTATTAATTGAACTTTAATTGTAGGAAGAAGTTAACCAAAATTGAGATAAATCGTATTAAATAACAGAAACGTTAACAATTACATCACTTACCAGTATTATTTTAATATTTTTCTATGAAATAATTAGAATTAATTAATCATCATCAGTCACCAATATCGTTCCAAACAATTAAAATTAATTAGAACACCACCACACGTTAGAATAAACAGAACACTTTTAAAGTTTTTCGTATTTTTTTTTTTTGGTTTATATTAAAATAATCAATTTGATGATGTTTAACAGATTTGAACCGAAAAAAAATTCGTTTTATAAAGAAGGAAAACTGTCTAGAGCAGAATGATCGTCCTCTCTATGGCACGTAGTGGAGGCGGCGGCGCGCGCGAAATTATACTGGCGCCACATGGACCAAACTCACAGATGAATTGTAGAGAAACTCCCCCGAAAACTGTTTTACATCGATTGCACATGGCTTATATTTTGTTAATATTCTATTGCTAGTTGGTGTCATATTTTTATTGTTGATGATAATTAGAATAATGACACTGTTGAATTGAAGGGCATCCTGTTCGTTATTAGCATTAATCAGCCTTCTAACGAGGACAATTTTATAGGCAACGCTGTAGATTAGATAGATTAAATGGGAAATTGATAGATTCACACATTACTAAGAGGAAAATTGATAAAACAGCCTCGATATCCACGAAGAATTTTTCGGTAAAACTTGCACCCTTGGAGACATTCCAGAGGTATGCTTAATTACACAACTGGACCCATTTAAAAAGCGCTTTTAATTATTGTGAAACGATTTATTCCACCTTTCGACTAACTGCATGTTTCTTATCAGTTTGCATGCGACACACAATTATTCTCAAATGCAAATGACTCGAAAATTAATGAAATTATTATGCTTTAAGGCTCTTAAATTTAAACAGCCGTAGTATTGATTATTAATGAGTCGAAAACTGGACGGGAAAAAAAAAGCAGAAAATAACGCAACGTAACCTAATTATTAAAGAAATCACACAAGGAAAACTTTATTGAATATAATTTCTTATAAAAATAATACGTTTTTTTCCGCCTTACTTTGGTAGATAAAAACGATCAATCATTGACAAAGTTTAGAAAATCCATAAACACAAACAAGCCACGTTCTATAATATAGAAATGGCAGATTTGATATTGTTGTAATGTAATCTTGACAGCTGCCAATTTTTTTCTGTTCAAATTTGTTAAAAATAAACATTAACTAATCATTCTTTTATTATGGAAAATCTCTAATAAATTCCACCGTGTGTTTTTGTTGTTGTTGTTGTTGTTGTTGTTGTATCATCAGTCTCTTCTCGTCGTTTTTGTATGGAAACTTTTTTAATTTTCTCGCAAATACATAACCATCATACACGAGAATCGTTATTTGAAACGATAAACCAATCATTAGGAATTTATTACAAACTTTTTAATGATTGAACGTGCAAATATCATCAAATGCATTGGATTTTTCCATTAATTAAGATTGACGATGAGAAATATTCAGAGAATTTATATAGCTGTGGAATGTTGTTTTTTTATAAATCTAACAGCAAACTGGAGCTTTTTTAATAAGCATCATTATTTCTCTACACCAACATACACAAATTTTTAGATTACATGAATATTAAAAGGGTGAACATTAGCAATATTGAAAAAAAAACTGCCACAGCTGTCGAATTTCGGCTACATTTACAGATTTGTATATGAGGAGTTCGCTTAGAAATCAGTTAAAAATATCACTATGCTTCAAATTTCATAATATAATTAAGAGAGCTTTTAATGTTTCCAACTATAAATTAATTAAAGTTCGTAATTGTTTATCAACGACGTTTATGTACTGTGTTCTATTAATTATAATGCATATTCAACTAGTTCCCATTAAAAACTTCCTTCTATATCGAACATATTGATGGAACTCTATAATATTACGAGTATCTTTGTGATAACAAGAACGAAAAAAACTATAATTGAATTTTAAACTTTGTTTATTAGCATCCTGTGAAAGAAAACTAGTTAGGAAAGTTGAATCTATTTATAACCAAAAGTTATCCACTGCGAATTGTCACAAGTTATGTATCTTTTTATTAATAATCCGCCTATAGGTTGATAAGCAAATTGCAAGAAAAATCCTTTTGTTAAGACTCCTGGAGAAATCTTCCTAACATTATAAATAATTGAAAACAATATTGTAGGAAATTTGCAACTTCCTACCTGTTCCTTATCTAGTTTTATGGTTTCTTTGATTGAAACAAACGTAGCGAAGTAATTTAAGTATGATGAACATTCGTTTACTACATTTCCAATTTAATGAAATACGGAGTTTTGTTATTATATCAAGATATCATGCAATGTTCGCATTAGTTTTACGTAAAGTTTTCTGTTTGCCATTAGAAGAGACAATGAAAATTTCTATATACTAGTAGTTAAGTACAAAAAGTATCTGGGCTGAATTTAGAACGTAACACAATACACACACATATCAACGAATCAAGTTACTTTAATGAATTATTAATCAACGAAAATGGCCAATTTGCCTCTACCGCATAGAAATAAAGCCGACTTTAGGAGTCTTCATATTGTGGACGATAATGCTACCTTTGATAAAATATACAAACGGTAATAATGTGTACATGTTGATCATGGGAATCCTTAAGTAACTGACAAAATGAGCGATATTTATAATTAATTGTCATATCTGTAGGTTATCAGGTTAATAGGATAGTTATCCGACAATCTATAATCTTATGATTGATATCATTGTGCAAATTTGAAGCCGGATTGTTTTGTTATTGAACGTCAAACAAACAAATTGAGTTCTCCTATTTAATTAAATTGAAAATTGAATAATTAGTGAAAAACTCAGCGATTTAGAGAATTTCGTCTGACCGGCACCTCCACCATTTCAACACCCCCCCCCCATATTCCACTCAATTATATTACCAGATAATTACATAATGTTTGGTTTAGACACGCATATTATTTATAATATTCTCTCTACCACTCTTCTTTACAATTCTATCGTCTGCCTTTGTTGTTCATGAAAAAACATATTCCACCTGAATTTAATCTGAACAAATATAAATCAAAAATGTACGAATCAGAATGGGACGACTGAATAAATCACTGTGAACTTTATATTGCATTTATAATTCCGTGTGTTTGTTATTCCACAAATAATAATAATAATAATAATGTTGATGATCATAATAATATAGAATATGAAAGATGCGGAGAATCGGAAAAGAAAAAGTATAGAAATAGGGCAACGTAAGATCAATATTGGTAACGTTGCCAAACCAAATATAATAAAAACGACAATAACAACAACAAAAGCATAAAATCCCTAAATATTCGTAGATTTAATCATTTAACACATAATAGTTAAAATATAAAATAATCAAGTGAATTTAAATTAAATAGAATTGTTATCATTCGTAAACTTCTGAAAATTTTCAACAATCTGATGGTAGATTTGACTACCAAATCAGTTTTACGTAGTTCGTTGACAAAAGATTACTTTAAACGATTTAATTAAATGATATTTTATGTGTGTGTCTGAGATTATTATTATTTTTTGTTTAAATTAACCAAAAAAAAACGAAACTATTTATTCTGTTCTAGTTCACCTTGTAGCCAAAAATCTGGAAATATTGGAACAAATGGATGCTTAGAAGGATGATCGGGACATTGTGGCGTCTGTATTGGCGCCGACACAAACGGCGTCTCTATGGCGCCAAATTGTTTTCCTCCAAGTTATAAAGAAACCCTTAAAAACATGATCTGATCCCACTAACATAACAACAAAAACACAAATTTTTCTTCTATTATCGATCGATTTCTTGTGAATTTCACACGAAATTCAGGTGTTGCTTTACTATTTTTCCTATAAGTTTTAGGAAAATCTAAATAAAATAGGTGAGAATTGTGTGGTGATGACACTTTCAGGACATATAAATTCAACTGAATTGGAAGGTGTTTGCTGACAACATAACATAAGGGTTGATTTGTTGTTGTTGTTGTAAAATTCAACACATTTTTTTCTACAGCTCCATTAAATGAAACCTGATTTTAGTAGCAGTACTGTTAAATAATCAGGATTGTTCTAAATTATAATTAAACTGGTAAGATTAGTTTTGACAATTATTAGCAAATGATGAGATCTATATGAATGCCTAATTTACGTCTTAGTTATGGAGAAACCTTATATGGCTTGTGTTAGAGAAGTTGTTCAAATGAAACTGACATAGAAATTTGCTTTAGGTTAAATAACTATTATATATTGAAATGTAGACAAAATTCGTCTTACGCCACTTTAAGGATTTCTGTACTAGCTGATTAACAGTAAAATTTGGAGAATCCTCACATATTCATTGCGATTCTTCATCGTGATACCGATCTCTATTTCTAATCTAAGAACATCACTACTGTAACGACATCTGCTAGCGGCCAACAAGAACATGACAAGTAATTAACAGATAATGGCCTGGTTATATCGAAGTTCTAAATCTTACGTTACCGATAGAGATGTTTATCAACAAGAAGTTTGGGAATTCAGTAAAGATAAATTCCATTAATATCCGGTAAAGTTGAAACTTTAAAACAACAGAATATTGATATTTCTACTATCAAAATAAAGTATCAGGAATAACTAATTCAAAATGTATTCGTTAAATCTGTTGAAAATTCATAATTGTTGAACAAATTCTAAACGTAAGCATGCACAGACTAATATTCTAGTCTATCTACGAGTATATTTGATAATATTCAAGCTTTATACAATCCGCTGTTTGGTCAATTGTTGGAAAATTCCCCGGCAAATCATGTGTGAACTGAATGTTTCGGTTTTTGCTTCCTTTTTTCTCTTCTTATTTAATATATTTGCAACATATACAGAATATATCACCATACCGACGATCCATTTTCAATAGTTTTTGTTCAGCTCGACTGCTTTATATTGTGAAAATATGAATATAGAAATTGATAATGCAGAGAAATGTATATATGAAAAATAAAGATATCTTCATGCAAATTCAATATATTTCGATATTCGATTATTTTCGAAAATCATTTGTTTAAAGTTGGAACACATGTTATAAGATGGAATCGAACAAACACGAAAAAAAAAATGGAAGATGAAAAATAAATATATCGATGTAATTTAAATTTCGATGGAATACAAGTGTTGTTGGGAAAACAAATTGGTATAAAGTAGAAAACGTTTTGACACGTTAACAAGAAACTTTATGTGCTTTTCTGTTAGCTATCGTGTTTTAAAAACTCTAATTGTAAAACTACTTGAGGCAGGGGTGTTAATTTGAAGATTGAAGTGTTGTCGCACCCGGCTGCACTTATCAACTATCGCTAATTCATAATCAAGGAAACGGATTCAATCTACTTGTTCAATAGCATCTGAGAAAGCATAGGGAATAATGCATGATGTGTAAAGGGTCGGTTACATTGAGCGACTTTAGTCGCTAGACGATGGCAATTGAGGTGGGGCAAGACGCTTAGTGATATCAATTACACACAGCGACCAGCGACTAAAGTCACTAACAGTGTTACTACCAAATATCCAGCAGATCTGACGGAAAATCGTCAAGTAGCAAAACTGCTCCTGCGGTGCAAATAACGTAGAAACCATAGCAACACAGCGACTTTGGTCTAGCGACTAAAGTCGCCCAATGTAATCGCACCTTAAGTAAACCTTACGAAATGGATACCCTAGATTTTTCTAGTTTTTTGGTGTTTAGACTGGAGACTTCATTCTAGGAGGTACGGATTTTACCGTTTGTCATTTCTGTCCATAATCAATCTTTAAGGGACCAAATTCACCTTTAAAAAGCAGATTTTCTCCAAATACCTGCACTAAGGGGCTATTATCACAGAAATAGACGCACAGGACGAGGAGATAAACAATAATCACTCGTTCGACTCTTTCAAATAAGTTGAAGTGAGATCGAGAGAAAAAACGTTGTCAGAGTGTGAGAAATTTCTACCATTAACAACCCTCTTCAATGGACAAAAATATACCAGGATCATATTTTGTAGTTTTCTTCTTTGAACGATAAAAAAGCAAGTGGGTAAACATTTGATATATGTGTCATGTTTATTAGAATTTACTGCAGTAGATACATGTTCGGGTAAATGTAACAGATAGAGAAGGCACAATTCCGTAAGAAGGGTAGTACATATGATACATCATTCGAAAGTATGTTCAATATTGTTTAGAATAAACACTGAATCAATATTTTATAAAAGCATATCTAACCACAATTCAACCCCAAAGTTACATCCCTTAATAAGTGTTTCATGTCTAGTTATCATAAATATACAAAAATTCTAAAAAGAGGTAACTTCCCTTTCCGGATTATACACTCAGCCATAGTTGGAAAGAAGTGAAAGATTAAAAAATTGCTCATAATCCTACCCTAAATTCGTTTATATAGTCTATTTTTTCCCAGTATGCCTAACTTTTGGTATCTCGTTTATTTGTAAAGGAATTCAAACGAGCTTTCTAGGATTTATTTCGTGATTATTAACCGGAGGTACTCACCTTACTACTAGAGGTCTTTCTCGAACAAAAATACACAGATTGAGAACTATCTAGGTCACCGTGGAGACACGCCCACATCATCAACTCGTGCACCGTGGTTAGTCAGATCTAACGACGTATGAATTCTATTGGCTAATGTGAAACCCCCTCCAACTAACCGGACATCGGCAATAGTCGGGCATGTTACAAGCCTGTGTATTTTTGATCCAGAAAGACTTCTAGCCCAGAAATGGGATATAATTGCATACACTCCTAGAAAAAACCTGTTTGACAATGTGCTCTAATAAAACTAAATCTTATGGGCCGTCCACACGTACAATAAGCTTTACCGTGGGCTTACTTATACACAAACCGGTTTGTATACGAAAATCTGTACGCGCGGTAAGGCATGTACGTGTGGATGGGGTACAAGCCGTGCATAATTATTTGATAAAATTGATATCTAATAGCGATTTTTGCACCCTCTTGATCTTGCAACAGAAATAATTACTTGGCCACACATGAAGAATGCTCTCTCAATGAGGATCGCGCAAACTTACTTGCACCGTGTAAAAGCTGTACGGAGTTCCGTCTTTATTACGCAAACTATAGCGTGCAAGTAAGTGGCTGTCGTGTAGATTGTAATTAAAAAACTGATTTTGCAACCCCAATTTTCTCCTGTAAACTTGAGAATGGTCACGAAACCCTCTTATATGTACCTATACCTAGATACCACAAATTACCAAATTTCGGGAGTTTATCATAAAGAAGGAGCCACAACAGACGCGCAAAACTGCACCGAACCAAACAAAGGCGAGAATGCGCAGATTGTTCTGCCGACAAACCGCCCAATGTTGTGCAACTTTGAACACGCGGCAACGCGATCTGCCCCCTATCGATAGACAGGAAAATGTTTGTTTGTGTTAATTTCAGTTCACGCTGTCGTCACTCTGCTAGAGTAGTATTCCGTTTGAAATACACAGGTAGTTGACACGGTGGGCGTTTGGTTGAGGTGGTGGGGGTTCCATAACAGCACGTATGTAGCATATGGATTGTAAAAGTGGGGACGGTGGCGCAGATTTCGATCGATGTAAATCTTTCAGGTTTCCACTCTAATATTATTGTTTCGTTCCTACCAGTTCACACACGCGAGCACGATACGTCCCACCACAAACACCTCGCTCTGTGGTCTCTCCTACTGCTCGAGTCGGCGCATTTTCGAACTGAACATTTCTGCCTATCCGGTGTGAACCTTCTGTTAGATCAAATTGAAAACTAGTTGGCAGTTATTAGAACTAACACAGAGATCCATTATGAGTTGCTGTACCCCTTTAGTACGTGATGAAATTTACAAGTCCCCGAAAATACGAAACATATCGAGATTTAAAGTAACAATCTATAAAGCAGCTGAACAAAAACCGATTTTAATAATCCCCGTCGCCTGTGAATATTAATTCTTTATTATAGTCACCAAATAAAAAACCTACGTTTTTTTTTTGTTATTACAAAGGGATAATAAAACAAAAACAAAAAAAAATCAAATAGAAAAACTGTATTTTAATCAACATCACAAAAAATCCAATCTTCATTAATATCAATAAAATTCTTTATCAATTTTTTTCGACGACATTTTTTATAATTCAAATCAAAATCAATAAATTCATCATCAGATGTTGTAATATCATCATGTCTTTGATATAATTTTTGTGGATAATTCAATAACATTCCATCATCATCATCCACATCCCAATTGGTTTCATCAAAAATTATCAACGATTGATCACAATCACCACAATTATCATTATCACAATCAGATAATGATGAATTATTTGATCGATGTTTCGAATCATTATCATCATCTAAATTTTCCAAAATTTGTCTACCATCATAACGGGAATCATCATTTAGGAATTTACGTAAATTACACTTTTTTGTTTCGTAATCATCATTCAATGATTTCGTATCGAAATAATTCATCTCGAAATCAATAAACTCGATTTGTTGTTGTTGTTGTTGCAAATTGTCGGGGAATTGTTCGAAATTATTGTAATAAAAATCTAATAATTTCAAATGTTCCGATTTGAAGACTTTTTGTAATATTGATACAACATTCGAGGAACATTTAACAATTTTCAATTGTTTCAAATCGAATAATTCATCCGGTAAACAACTAATTAGATTATTAGACACATCGAATATTTCTAAATTAATCAAATATTTAATATCGGATAATAGCCAAGATAATTCGCAATTATTGAGGTGTAATTCGATTAATTGTTCCAGCCAAAAGATCGATTTCGGTAGCAATGACAACAATAAATGATTTAAATTAAGTATTTTCAGATTAATTAGATTCAAATTGTAGAAAATATCATCGAAATTATTGAACAAATTGATTGTACTCTTTCTATTGTTGTTGTTGTTATTACTTAAATCTAGATGGTTTAATTGTTTGCATTTCTTCAAAACTAACAAATCTTTATCGTTTAAACCACAACTACACAATTCTAATTGTTGTAAATTGTTTAATTCGTCTATAATACGTAAATTATTTATTTTATTACAACTAAATACAAATGTTTGTAAATTGTTTGATTGTCGATTTAAACACCATTCCGGTACATTATTGAAACGATTATTGTTCAATTTTAATACTTTTAAACGTTGACAACATGCTGGTTGTATATCGAAATTTGTCAATTCATTATTTGATAAATCTAGAATTTCTAATAATTTAAAATTCGAATACAAACAACCCGGTATCTCAATTAGACGATTATTTGACAAATTCAATTGTTTTAATTGTTGTAATTGTTGATAAACTGATTGGAATTCAATTAAATTACAATTAATTAATTGTAGATGTGTTATGGTTTTTAATGAGATTTCTGATAATTTACGTGTATTTAATGCGTAATTATCTTGAATTATTTGGACGTTTTCTTCATTTTCTTTAATAATTTTGTAATTACCTTGAAACAAATAAATTGAGGTTATGTTTAACAATTTCGATTTTAAACAAATTCGTTGAACTAAAATCAATTACCTTCATTGCAATTCATTGGAATTAAGTGATTGTTTGCGATTTCGTCTTGTTTTTAATTAATTTTCTCTAATTAAGGCACAAAATACACGTTTGTATTAGAAAATTCTAGGTTATGTTCTATGCGATTGTTTTTATTTGATTATTTCGTGTAATTTGCATTAAAATCGAAATTATTTATTTATTTCAAGAAAATAAAGAATTGTTGCTAATTGTTGCATTGATTTTGTTGTAATTATTGTAATTTTTGATTAATTAGTTTTAATCCAATCAAATTACGCTATAAGAAGCGGTAAATTTAAATATAATCAAATCATTGGTTTGATATTTGTGAATGAATCTGGATATATTTTGATCACATTCAGCATTCTTATCAGATTGTTTCTTTATTCAAGTTCGTTTTTATTCGAGGTGCAAATTGTATAAATCCCTACATATAGTAAGTGTGTGAGAGACCAATTTATCTATCCGGTTCATGTCACGTCCAAATCAAAATTGTTCAAGAAACTGAACGTGAATAAGGTTCTGTCTATTTTTTTTCTATCTATTTCCACATGTACCTACCTCCATCTACCTACCCATTCTTTTCCCATTTCAATGTTCAGCACTTTGGCTGACAAACGAAAAACGTAACACCGCAGTTTTCTGGTTGTTTCGGGTTTTTCTTGCTTTATGCGATTGTTTTATTTTAAATATTAATCGATCGCTTTTATCGATTTTTATCGAATTATTAGAGAACGACGTGGAAAGAAAGTGGGTGGTTGAGAATTATGTGGAAAGATTCCAGAGTTGTAACTTTGCTAACTTGACACCCAAGATCACGTATTTGACATTTTTCCCAACAACTGTGCTAAATTGTTACTTTTTTTGTCATAAACTTCCAACAAAAACCATATTTTAAAGTGAGGATGCTACCGACACCAGATGTTTGCGTTTTAACAAATTATCCATAACGGACAAAAAACATCATTTTTACAGTTAAAATATAAATTAGATATACCTGTTTTACTGGTGATATAAAACTGTAAAAATAAGAAAAAGTTTTGTGCCACGCATCCCTGGCGGGGATCGAACCCACGACCTTTGGATTAGAAGTCCAACGCGCTATCCTCTGCGCCACAGGGACATGCAATAAGAGGCTTATAAAACAGTATTCAAACCACGATAAGAAGAGGAAATTTTAAATTTTCTAATTAACTAAATATTGATTAAAAACTATGATTTTTAAATTTTTTTATTCAAAAACAACGCAAAATTGATCAACATAGATTGAAATCGGAAAATTCTGCCACAAATTTTCGTTGAAATCAGGGCTGTAGTTACTTTTTTCTACTGTGAGGCCTTGCTACAGAAGATCCAAAAGAATACAGAATGTCACTCGAGAATTTTGAAAAAATTTGAAGTATAGTTACCCTGAAGATTACAAATTCTATTCTACTGCGATAGACATGCTCACAACGCTAAAGTGCCGCGGTAGAATCCTGATAAAGTAGTACTACAACGGTCTAGTAACATATGTGCTAACGGCTAACCACTCTACCCGCTACAATCTTTAGCACCCCTCTTTCACTATCCCAAAATGTTTACATTATGGTAAAAACGGGATAGTACCCATTCTACAACCGTACTCTATCTTTAAAGCCCAGTTCAGCTTCCTTTCCTTAATCTCGACTGAAGATCAACCTTACCACAAATCAACCTTATGCTTCGTGTACCTGAAGTTCATTTTAATAAAAGAGAAATTAAGTGGCTGATAAATATAAGGAATATAAGGCTAACAGTAAGTCGAGAATACCGAACTCTAGATGCACCGGATCTAACTCTACCAATACTGTAGCCTCAGCTGCCTATACACGATAGGCACGTTCCTGTTTCTATCATTTATTTGATGTGAAAAGTTTCAGTATTGTCTTTGATATTAGAGTAGACAGTGACAATTGTTATACAAAAGGAAATTCATTCAAATTCCATTCAGACTAACAAAAACAATTAAAATCTGCAATTTCCATTATCCCTATGATCATGATCCTTATATTCGTCTAAATTCTATATGAAAGAATGAATTCCTTAGATGAGATGACAACATTCACGATTTATTGTTGGTAAGGAAGTAAGGATCCTAATTGTATATATAGAATAGAAGACTCCAGACGGTCCGTGGCTCAGGTGAAATATCTCTAGAGACCAATGAAAGTAACACAATCCTTAGTTATAGCGAAAATGAAACTAATCTCCTCCGTATAGTTTATTACATTATACTACATTGAAAACTTTACACTTTAGTTGGACATTAAATATGCAGTTCTAGAACCCAGGTGAAATAAAACAACTATAATAACTATAAAATACGAGAACTAATTAGAATAAAATTGTAATTGAAAAATGATAATGATAGTGTTAACGAGAATAGAAAATTTGTGTTCTCTTTCTATACCACCCTCCGTTGGACGAATATACGTATAAAGTTTGATAGATTAATTTCATTTCCTTTGTCGCTTTTCATACAGTAATTTCCTTATAAAATCAAGCAAAAAGGAATGATGGTCTTTTAAGATGTATCTATGGCTGTCATTTGCAGTCTGGACTGTAATATCCGTCATGTTATAACATTATTTTTTTTTAATATCTTTTCACAATCAACAAGATGAAACGGCATTTTTTCAAAATTTCCGTTCACAAACAACTCCTTGTTTTATGACGCAGTTATTTTATTGATCATCATTTACTATGGTTTATTTATGATATCTTAATCAATCATAAAACACATTGCTTGCAACGTTCATATGATGTTTGTTCATTTACCGCTCTCGCATGGAACAAATTACAGGCGTTGGTTATGTTGCTCGGCCACATGGACAGCACTCGAAACTGCTGACTTGCGCTGCTACCTACGCGACAAATTCGATACAGGCAGCATGTTGTCGGCTAAATGTATCCGTGTAGAGATGCGCCTTAACGAAATCACTGTCACTGGGGCAAAGCATTGTAGCAGCGCTCAACGGCTGGACGTAGCGGCGGACCGCAAACGCTGGACGACGCAACGAAATCACACCTTTAGAAACTTAGTTTTGATTCAGTAGCTTTCTAAAATGTATCGCAGACTGTTTTTTGGTCTATTCGATAACTGAAAGTAACTATATAGCCAGCAACGGTTTCATTTGAGTCATTTTATAACGCAGGGCTTTCGACGGAGGACCTATATAATTATTGAATCGTGTATAGATAAGGGTCTAGCACCTGAACCTCGAAGGTGCATACCTCTCGCTTGACAGATAATTAAGGTAAATAGGTAACCGTAATAGTAACACGTTTGGAATTTTTACTGAAGCAAGTGTACCATGTGTAGATCACACTTGCAAAAATCTAGATCTCAATTCTATTGCTAACATCCTTAAAAAAATTATAAAATGTTCGATTTTCATCCAAAACGTTGTCTTCAATAGACTGGTGCGGAGTGAGAGGTAGGTATAGCGGAAACAGTCGAAGATTCGGCAACGTTGGGAAGAACTAACTTTTCTCTCTCATATATAGAAAGAGACAAGTACAGCTTACTTTCTCTACTCTACATATGCTAGGAAGAACTCCACACCGCTCGATTGAAACCAATGTTTTGAATGAAAATCGTACATTTTAATAATTTTTTAAGGGTGTTAGCATTGGAATTGAGAACTGGATTTTCGCAAATGTTATCTACACATGGCACACTTACTTCAATAAAAATTCCAGGCGTGTTACTATTACGGTTACCTATTTACCTTACCTGTCAGGTGATAGGTATGTACCTTCGAGGTTCAGATGCTAAAACCTTATCATACACGATTCAATAATTATTTAAGTCCTCCGTCTAAAACCCTGCGTTATAAAATGACTTACCGTTGCTGGCGCCAATAGATGGTAGAATAAAACAACTGTTCACGTTTCAACACCATTTAATATTTTTGTTTCGTTTATTTCACTGGATTATATTAATTTATTGTATTTATTATCTAAGATTAATGTTGATAAAATACTATTAGTCCATCATTTTAGAGCTAAAAGCTCTATTTTTTGGCATAGATATATTTAATTAAAAAAAAAAATAAAAATAAAAACAAATACAACAAAATTAAGATAAACTTACAAATTATTAACAAAAGAAGAAGAAAAAAATCACAAAAATTATTACTATTTGAATGATGATGATGCTAATAATAGAATCAAAATAAAATCTATTGATCTTTTTTATTCTCTTGATTTATTTGATTTTCAATAGCTCTATTATTATCATCACCACCAACAACAACAGTACGATTATCATTAATTGCTTCACTATAACCAAATTCATTTGTTCGAGTTTTATCAACTGGATAAATCCAACGTTGATATAAAAATATTAAAAATACAATATCATCACGGAAACAACCTAAACGATACATTGTTGGCATTTTTATAACAAATGCAAACATATCATCGATAAATGTATTTAAAAATTTATATGTTAACATTCTCCATGGTAAATGGGCGACTGATTTTAATTTATAATTAATAAATAATTGCGGTGTCATCATTATAAAACCAAATGTTAATAAATAACCATATAATAAATCTAATACAAATGAATACCAACCTTTATGTTCTAAATAAATTAATGCATATATACTATAACATATTAATAATGGGAAACATAACCATGATAGATATTTAAATGCTAAATTATCATAATGTTTTGTACTACTTTCAACATATGAACCTTTATCATTGATAACAATACGACCATTTTCAATTTTAATATCAACAACTTTATAAATTTTCCACAATTCAATACCTAAACCGATAAAACAACTAACACGTACTAATGTATTTGTTTCATTATCTAATACATATAATAATACAATTAATGATTGAAAAACACTAAAGAATACACTGCGTACAGATAAACCTTCTAATGAATTACGATTATTCCAAAATTGTATATCATTCTTAAATGCTAATAATTCAAATATTGAATGTAATATTGATACAAATATTGTTATTGATAATAAATATGGATTTGTATCCATTAATGTTTCTTTTAATGTATCTTGTTCATCATCTGTTGTATCTTGTTCTTTATTATTATTATCACCCCATATATTCCACATTTGACGCATATTTTGTGCTGCATACAATTGCCATTTAAATAAACTCAATGGTTGATAATGTAAACGTAATTTCAAACTATTATTTAATGGTTTATAATCACGTGCCATATTCCAAAAATCATTACCATACAATATTGGTTTATAGAATTTACCATCATTTGTAAATTTTATATATTGATCTAATGGTTGTGGTACACCACCATATGTCCAACTTGTTTGATCAGTTACCAAATTTATTGTAAAATTTGGATGCCAATGTGATATGATTTTACCATCTTCAACTTCAATTTTCTCACTAATACCAGTTAATAGATTTTTAGTACCGCTTGATTTCAATTTTTTATACCTACAACAACAATAATAAACTAGAATTATTTGATAACAACTATCATTAAACAAATACCGGTTTAATTGTTTACTGAAACGTGTCATTTGATTTTTGGCGAAATTCTTTGAATTAGGATCAGGACTTTGACCACGTTTCGTTATAAAAGCATGCAAATACAAAGAACCATTATTACGCATATGTTCAGTTATTGGTAAATCTTTTTCGATAAAATAACAACCATCATTATTAACACCTGAATACCAATCACCGTAAATTAAACCATCTTTATACCAAAATAAATTCTCAACAGAGAAATTCTCGATAATCGGTTTATCATTTATATAAACATGTAATGTTAATGGTGTACCATCAATAAATAGATTTTGGGCTACTGTTGATGGTGGATTTGTACCATTTTGTGGTTGTGTTGGTTGTGATGGACGACGGAACATTGATGTTATAAAATAGATGATTAATGCACGTATTATTAATGATTTGGTTATTGAGAAGAATGATTCCATTGCTGTTGGTTGACGTGGTGGTGGTTGTTCTGGTGTTGATGGTGGAGTTTCTTGCTAATTATAAAAAAATATTATTTTGAGGTTAGGTTATTGATTGATTTTTTTTAATTTACCGTAGATGGCTGATTATCTGTTTTCGGTACTAATGTACCAGTATCTTCGGTAATTTCCACCATTATTTTTTAAGAAATTATTACGGAAAAAATGTAAAAATCGATTTCTTATTTCCAACACGATAGTCACTTTGAAATTTCTTAATGTTGGTGGTCATGGATTTAGGGATTTTTTTTGTTAAATGTCATGTGATTGTTGACATTGTCAATAGAGTCGTCATCTATTGGAAATCGTTGTAATTATTTTTATAACTTCCGGTAAATTCAAATTTATTCTAAAAATTGATTAATTTAATCGTAATTGGTGATTATGTCTTTTTTCAATTCGATATTAGATAAGAGTATTTTCGGTAATATCCGCCATTTTCTAATCAAAATCTTAAGTTTTCAGGAATAATTTTAATTTTTGATTCAATCCAAACCACTGAACTCTATACATAATTAGAATGATGACTGTCGGTTAACATTAAAAAAAAAAAAAACAGATAATTTGAGACAATGGGTTCTTTATAGCTCAAATCACGGTTTGAGGACTCTGAGTGCCGAATCGTTTCCACCGAGTGTGAGTACTTTTTCACACATTTTGATGCTCCTAATCTACTCTGACAGCTTTTTGATGTAGATAATCCGGCAATAAAAAAACATACGTTTTGTAACTTAATAAGATAACTCTCAATTCTCATACAATTCAGCATATTTTCCTAAACAATATGTAAAATACGCGCAGATACAGATAATTTTGGCATTTGTTTGTTAGTAGCAGAAGAATATTTAAAAAGGATTCTTTAAACATAACAGCCTGTAAAAGCATTATTATTGTATTTATTCGTGAATTGTTAAATTTTGTCAGTGGTACAATTTTCAAAATAAATGATCGTAAAGTTATAATATCTACTGAAATATTTTGAACATCCAGCAATGTCGTTGTGCAACTGCGTTGGGTCGTGTTGATTAAGCGTCTTCATCGAACAGTTTATATGTGTGTAAACTTTGCACAATTTGCACTCCTAATAGAAGCAAAACCATCGCTTCTCACATCATTTTGTTGAATAAATTTGTTGCATTGTTTGTAAAGTTGTAAAATAAGAGTATGAAGCTTTGAAAACCTGAAAATCGAAAATAAAATTAGAAATTTGATTTGCTTTGTGTTTGTAGAATAATTTTTCACTAACACTTGTACATGTTGCCAAATTAACGACCAATAAACTGCCAATAGATATAATAGTTTCTTTCTGTAATCTTGTCATTATTATTAAAAGTGTCTTTTGAATCGATAATGAAGAATTATACCATGGTGTATCATAAAAACAAAATAATGTATTAGAAGCCTTAAACATGAATAGATTATAGGTTGTTAAACAAGAAATTTATAAAGAAAACTATTTAAGTGCATACTTCCTCTGTTAATCTAGATGCTGGCCAACAATAAATCACAGAAAGTTGAAAGACAACTGTACACATGTACACTAACGATTTAAGTAAATTGATGAAGTCATTTGTTCGGTTGACTGTTAAATGCAGTTCAAAAGACATTGATATGACAACAATCAAACATTCTAACAAAATTGTCCATCTAATTATCGAATTAAGCAAATTGAAATAACTGGAAAATAAATTAAAATTAAACGATACCTATATAGTCGTTATATTTCTAATAATTTAAAAATGATTTAAATACCTGTAAAAATTAACATGATCTTGAATCCATTCTTTTAATTTAAGTGCTACCTCATCGTCACTGTCATCTTCACCAATACCAAGATAAGGAATTCTATTGTTGAGAATTTTCATTTGAAGTGTTAAAAGAGAAATCAAAGTGCATGAAAATAGGTCCAAAGTTACAATAACTGTAGCAGCTGATACCACTATAGTAGCATTGAATATTAATGAAACTTTTGTTGGAACCCATTTTGGGACATAAAAAACATATATTGGTTCGTTAAGTATTACAAGATCCATTATACAAACAATTAATGCTGTAACCACAATCAAAATAAATGCTTTTATAAATAATTTTAGTTTACCAATTTCATTTTCATATAATTCATTACGATTTTCAACGAAATCTTTGATTGTTAGTAAATCTTTTGTTTTGTTAATTAATAGTTGAATATGTCGATGATTTACAATTAAAATCAAATATTTGACAATACCCTAAAGCAGAATAGTAACTGTAGCAAAAACTGTTTTTCGCTTTGTTCATTAATAGAAAGTGTACTTACATGGATTGTAGTTATAATTGTTTCTACGCAATTTGTAAACTGATCAAATGTAACATCGCCACTAAAAAAAAGTAAATAAACTGCCAAATAAAACGATGTAATTAGAGGTGATAAGAATAACAAGATTCGTAAATAATTCATTCTTCCATTTGAATTAACACCAACAATATTTAACAGAGATATTAGAAATCTGATTATTACTTCATGCTCCATGTTCAACTATACGTTTGAAACAATTGTAACATTATTTGCTTTTATCTAGTTTTATTGATTTGAATGCAACAATATATCAATTGCAAGTAATTTTATAGGAAAATTCAATATTAAATTATGCTCTTAGTAGCGCATCTAATTATATTTAATTGAAAGGCAGCAGATATCGATAGAATTCCTACTTTGTCATAGCGTCAATTTGAATTGGTGCATAAATTTTAAATTTTAATGAGAATTATTAGCTATGATAAGTATTCTATATCCTTGACAATAATTTAAATAATTGATATTTTTAACAATTTTTTAAAATCAATTATCTCAAACATTCGTCAAACAAATAATAAAAGTACGAAAAATTAATCATTGTATCAAGGTTTTCAAGTAGGTTTATACAAGTGAAGCTTGAAAATCTAAACTCAATGTCAACCAACATGTACAAGTTCTCCAATGTTATCATATCTTTGGACTGAATACAAATTGATCAAACGAAAATATTGTTAGACAAAGCATTTCTTTTCGATTCCATTGAAAACAGTATTGTAGGTTAAAACGCTTTTCCGTCGTCTTTGATCTTGTACATTTAATCCGTCATTAAGGCTATATATATAGAGTTCATTGATTCATATAAAATGTTAGAATCTAGAGACTTTTTTGTTATATGGTTGTCGACACCATCACGTAATATTCCATCTAGTGGAATTTGTTGAAATTAATTCAGATAAAATTGCGCTAAATTCGAAAATATCCTAATTAATACCAATTATTTTTGATTATTAAATCAAAAAGCGGAAAAATTAGGTAAAAGTTTTCAAATTATATACAATAAATTACAAGAAAATTTAATATAAACCCAAATTTCTATAATAATCATCATTTATGTTTTATAATTTCTGTGGGATTGGTGTGTTATTGTGCAAAATGATGTTAACAAAATCGGTAAGTTTTGTTGCAAAAAATTAACAACAATTGTTTACAAATCGCACTTACAGCTCTGGTTGACTTTCGGTATATTATTAATAATAAAATCTAGTAGTGGATTATATCATAAAAGACGAATCCCTAATTATGATGTTCCATTGATGGGAACCTATTATCAATTTTGGCCCAAATCTACTAGCACTATTGAGAATAAAAATTATAAATTGTACGAATCTAATATAAACAATTACGAGAATTTACCAAATTTCTATAATCAACAAAGACCATTAAAACAATTTGTAAGGAGTCCTTCAGTTTTTGAACCATATTACCAACAAAATCGACCTTATCAATTCACTAAAACGAATCTATGGACAAATCGACGACCTAATAATATTAATAATAATTATTATCAACAATCAATGGCAAATATAAAAAATCCAGAAACTGTATCTTATAATTATCCGATAAAACAACTAATGACCAACAATTTTAAAGAGAATCCACATAAATTCCAAGTTGTACAAGAAACATCACCACCGACTTCATATTTAAAAACAAAAGTGCTCCATAATCATCGAATAAATCCAGTAGAAATCTCAAATTTGAAAATTAACAACAACAATCAGTTTATTGTTGGCACAAACCACTATAATCCACCATATGTTCTCGATGCTAATAATTATGATAATAAAGAAGTTATATATGAAAATAATAACGATTATATTGGTACAAAACCATCAATTAACCATAATGTTGATAATTATGATAATGGGGCACAATTATCGTCATCTTTTGATAACAATCCACCATCTTCGCCAACAACAAGTCCCAATTATTATCCAACAAATTTAAAGATTAACAACAATCAATATGATCCACAATATTTTGACAATAACAACAATAATAATGAGAATAATAATTATTATTATAACAACGATAAAGAGATAACAAATGAAAATAACAATAATAAACCTACAGAAACAATTGAAGCAACACCATTGATTAATCAAAATATTGATACAAATTCTAATACGAATGAAGCACAATCATTATCAAATTACGATTATAATCAACCGTTACCTTCAAAAACGGTAATACCTAATCATCATCATCATCATCAATATCATCATCCAACAGTCAGTACAAATTTGAAAGTCGCCAATAATCATTTTGATACAATCAAATATAATTTTAATGATGATGATGATGATGCTATTAAAATACCCGCAACAATTAAGACAGAATCATTTAATAATCAACATGATGATGATGATATCAATGATAGTAATATTGAGGCAGAAGTTTATAGTAAATTTGAACCAATGCGTTTGAGGAATAGGAAGAATAATAAGATCAATGCGAATCATCAACGAAGATCACTGAAACGACAAATACCCATAGATTATGTTATTTATATTACTGAAAGAGTTATAAATTAATTCCATTTTTAATTATTTATTTAAGCTTATTTCAATAAATTTTACTGTTATCAATTTATTTTTATTTTTATTATTAATTAAGCCTTAAATTTTATGATTTGTAATTAGTATGAGCATTGGCTTTCTAGCAACTTTCAATTTAACCAATTACCTATTCAGTTTTTTACGATTTTTAGTGGAACAGGCTGTAATGGACTGTGCTACGCCTAATCTGTAACTAGTCTAATTGCTGTTGGAGCACTTATAAATTTGGTAATGTTTAATTAAATTAAATTACCTTTGCTCTAATAATTTTACAAAAATTATCGACTCATTAATCAATTGTGTTGGATTTGGGTAGTGGCGATTCCATTTTTCTTCTTCCACTATAGAAAACGTGGTATAGAATTTTCCTATTAATTTATAAAATAGACTTTCGTTGGCATCCAATCAAATTAATTCCATCATAAATTTCTTTTATATTAAAAAAAAAAAGAAGAAAATTGTGAATCATTTATTTTTTTCTAGTTGAGTTGAGGTTTTTGATCTAGATTTCTATCAAATAAATCATAAATTTTTTGGCTTAAAACTAATTTAGATACTGGCAGCATCAGCAAATCATCTGTGAAACGATCAATTTATTGAGTTTTTGTTGTGATTTTTCATCAAATTCTAGGAAATACAAGTTAACGAACGCATTAAAACTTGTATGTTGGAAATTTACTTTGTACCGCGAAAAACACCGCCACAGCAGTTGATACAGAGTCTGTCCCATATTACATTCCTCATCAACAGTGCAGACAGGTAGCGCAATTTTTGTGTGCTTCTAGGTTAAGAAATCTCAAAACAATATTAAGAAACGTTTACTACAACGAAAATTTTATTTTACAATTATAGCTCATTGTTCCGTTGATTCTTCTATGACAGCTTCCTCAGTAGAAGGTGCTTCAGTAGCAGGTTCTTCGACTACAGCTTCTTCGGCAGCAGATTCTTGGACGCCAGCTTCTGCTGCTGCAGTATCGCCTTCAGTACCAGCTGCATCTGCTTCTATAGCGGTTTCTTCAGTAGAAGTTGCTAATTCAATGACAGCTTCTTCATCTTCGACTTCTTCAAACGAAATTCTCTCCAGTGAAGCTTCTTCATCGGGATTTTCTTCAAAGTTAGATAGACTTCTTTCAGTTTCAATTTGTATTTCTGGAATAATTTGTTTAATTTCCTCCACCCCGTCTTTTTGCGTTAGATAACGTTCAATTTCGTTCATTTCATCATCTGATGTATGTGGTACCGGACTTGGTAATGCTCCAGATGGTATTTGTTGTTCTATCATTTGTAGTTGACTTTTTGTTGATGTTTTTCTAAATTCTAACGATTTTTCTTCTATAACAGTAAATATTTTTTGAAAATCAGTCATCTTCAACTTATCAAATTTCAACAGTCGAGCATTTGCTGAGAGGATTTGTATTTTGCTAGTATAGACAGTAGTGTGGGTTGGACGATTACTCAGATAATCGACTTTTGAACTTTGATAAGTTAAATGTGCTTCGTTTTATTAAAACAATTACTGTTATCTGCTAAGTTTTCTGATGAATGTCGTTTAGGTTGTGGATCAGTTACTGGTCGACATAATCGAAATTCTTTCGGCAACTCATCATCTTCATATAGCATATCGGAGAAATAGATACGTCGTATACGTACATTTGCATGAATTTGAATTCGTGTAGTTTCTAAATATGTTGATCCTAATTTTGTGATTTTTACAACAAATAATAATAATCATAAAAATAATAATATTTGGCTTCAATAAAAGCATGTTTTTACCATAAGCTCGTTTAGTGAAATCAGCCAAATTCAATTGTACTTGATTCCAACCAAGATTCAATTTGATCGGCATTGCTGTACAAAATGGATGAACTTTTGTGGATGATTGAAAGTTTGATATGCGAAATCGACGGTGGATATCTTGATCATCTGATAAACACAATAAGACACGGAAAGAAAGTAGATTTTCACTTATTAGATTACGTTTTTTTTTTACCTAAGATTTGGATTTCAAAAGAGAAAAATTTTTTTAGATTCTTAATAAGCATAACCAGAAATGGTAATCTAATTCCTAATGAATCACGTGGTTTGATAGGGGATGTTATATAAGTTGTGGCAACATTCGTACCAGCTACTTCCAATACTATAGATTTGATTTCATCATCCACTATACGACGTATATGGCCGTTTTTTGTCTAAAAATCAGCAAAAATCATTCAATAGAGTGGATGTTAGACAGAAGAATAGACAAGAATTCTTACCTGTTTATTCCAAAGAAGTAATGGACTACTCCCACAACTGTAAAAAATCGAAACAAAACCACCCTGGAATGTATTTGCAAACATTTTATTATCAAAAAAATGTCAGAATATTGACAATGAAACAGTTGAAAAGTTATCTACATAATAGATTTTCCAATTTAAGTTTTGGGGTTGATTTTATCATCAATTCAACTGGTTTTAAGGTTGCATTGACGAATTTCCGATGGATTTTTGATGCATTTCGTGCTCTCAGTTGGTTTTATTCGTGTTTTTTTTTTATTTCTTTTATAAATTGTTAATGTTGATACCGACAAACTACTTAACTACTGCCAAAAATTTACAATTTTTTTTTATAAATCATAAAGTACGACGAATACTATTGGGATTGAGATGAGGAATTGTTGTTTTTCACTTTCCATTCCCAACAAATAAGAGATTAGTTCTTCTTTTGCTGATGCTAAGACAAGTAAGTAAATAAATAAGGCTAGTTTCTTTATTGCTTCACAGTTCGCTTCACTATTGCAAGTTCAGTGCTGCAAGACTGAGCATAATATTGCATAATTCTTCAGCGTCCAGATCATGCCTCCATAAATTTTAATAGTGTTGGTGAAGTCAGTAGAGCATAAAAGGTTAAAGGAACATATGTCGATATTAAGTCGCGATCGAGGAATGAACGTTCAGTAACGGCTCTGTGAAGGCGGCATTGTCTTTCGTTTTCCAAAATTACAGACTTCTTATCTCATTTGATATCAACAAGATGAATTTTTCGAAGAGATACATACTAGTGGGATGGAATTCGCAATAGTTTGGCTGCTATCGCTACATCAATTATAAAGGATCCTTTTTTATTAAATGTTATTTGTGAGATAACTGAGTCCCATGATTGGTCGCTAGAGAGGATTAGTGCACGATAGCAGCTTACCTCTTCCACTACAATTTTATTAAATCGTTTGTTTTGGCGTCTCATTGTATAAGGTGGCCGGGATAGCTCCCCTCGATTTGGCACCACTAAATTGGTGGGTGAATTTTACTAGCCACGTGTGTGTTATACCAGATAGTTGGAAACTTCGCAAAATTTTCGAATTTTATGGTGGAATCCACTCACCGAATAGCTCGCCAGGACAGTTTAGACCCTAAATACATTGAGCAGAAAGTCGTGCAAAGTGGCTACGAGTTACTTCCTATATAGTAGAAATACGGACTTAGGCATCAATAATCAGGGTAAAAAAAAAATTGTAGATTCTATTTAAAACACTATGGATAATGATGTTATTCGCCGATCTTGATTGATAACTCATCACTTTTCATGTTCTTGAACTACTTTTATTTAAATATAATTTATAAATAATGATCGTTTATAACAAATCTACCAATCTTAATTGTTTATTTGTATTTACTTTTATTTTTTAAAACAAAACTTTAGAGTAAAGAGTAAAGCACAATACTAATGAGATGCTGAGTAATTTTTCTTTGATCTTTTACCAACATGCAAGGTAACTCCTGAATACAGTAATACCGCAAATTATGGGCCTGCTGCGTACTCTTTGTGAGATAATTTTGAATTCAAAAAATAGCTAACGAATGATCCTTTAAATAACACTTTTTCCAAATGGAATAATACGCACCGCAGACCCCTTACATGGGGTATTACTGTACTCAGGAGAGTACAGTAAAAAAAAAGAGTCGGTTGCCGGTTTGAGAAAAATTACGATGACGTCATTGCTCAGAAGCACTAATATGGTAACGATAAATCTATGTCACCACATGTTTTTTTTGGAAACAAAATCGACTCGGTGTTTTCTGAGAAAACATTCAATATCAGAATTATGGGCATGATGCGGCATTTTATCACCACCTATATATACGTATACAGCGAAGGATTTAGGCTTAGGGCGGCAAAATTTGAGAGGTGACTAAAATTTTAAAAGGGACTAAAATTTGAAAGATGCCAAAAATTTGGAAGTCGATTCTGAGAACAATTTTTATTGCTTTTTCTCTCATTGTTACTATTCAAAAATGTTATATACAGGCTAAAACATTTCATCTAGGAACATAGCAGAAACTACAGGTACTAGGAAAGTCTTGAGAGTGGGTAATTTTACTAATAGTCTACGAGCTATCTCTTTTCAGTCCAGACCAAGGCTATAAGACTATCTCGATTCTTGTAGTTTCTCCTACCTTCCTAGATGAAATGTCTCAAACTGTATAAATTTCTTGATATTATAAGAGGGACGGCACATAAGAGCGGGCCTAGGGCAGCATCACAACTAAATCGGCTCTTGTGTAGGTGTATATTCCTATTGAAATTACATTTAACTGAAAATATTGTTGATTACCGATAAACTGGCGCTGCCAGACATACTGGCTTTACCGATTTGAAATCTCGCTTATAGAAATTTCTTTAAAATTGGCCTTTTGCTCTGGACTTAAACGTGAACCGTACAGATGTGGTAACACTCGGAACTTATCCACAAAGCAGTACATTCACAAAATAGACAATTGACTTGGTAACAATTAGTATTATTGATGACGTTCTAGTGAATTTTGTATATTTCTTGAGAAACTTGTTCATTTTGAACATCTGGTCAATTCACATATATACATGTAGGTATTATAGTTAAAGTTTACAAGGATTTGGATTGATTCCAAAACAACCAGACATCAACCATTAACCAGATATTATACGTACGAACGAGCAAAAAAAAAATATATATATATATGTAGAGAGAGATCAGGAATAATAAAGAGAAAAATCGGCAATATATTAAAAACATTTACAAGTCGGTATAATTCTTTTAATTCTAGGTGGTTTATTTTTTTGTGTTTGTTCAATTAATTTTAATGTCAAATTTATCATTTATATTTAAGCTTTTAAACAACCACAAAAGTGTTGATATATTAACGATATTTTTAGATAAATTTCTAATTTTTTTTTGGTTTGAACAAAAAATTACAACGTATTTTTCAACCGGCTGTAATCAGTAGCGTATTAAAGGCTAAGCCGGTCTAGGACATTTGGGAGCGGCCACTCAGGCGCTGATATTAGGCTCACTTGCAGTGTAGCCAACTAAGGGGTTGTCCCTTAAATTTGGGGGTAAAGAATTGCATAGCGGCGTTTCCAGGGGAAAAAAGGTTTTTTAGAGGATTAATTTTTTTTGAAAGGCCAAAAAAAGTTGATTATTTAATTTAAAAAAGCTCTGCCCGTAATTGCATATCCAAACTTTTCACCATTTTTTGACTATTATGATAGCTGGCGTTTTTGGCACTCTTTTTTAAAATTATCTACATATTAGTCGATTTGAAATTACAAAATCTATATCTTAAAGGAAAAAAAAAACAACATTTTCGATATGGCCTACATTGTACAAAATATCAGTTTAGGGGTTTTTTGATTTTCGAGATTAATCTTAGGTGAAACATGAATTTAAAATATGAGTTTTTTGGAGCCAATTATCAATTATAGTATACCCCGATTAGTGCCAATTCAAATCGTACGGAATATTAGCGGAACCGATTAATCCTACTATGCGGGATATTACTGTATTTATTCGAATAATTTAAACATTCGAATATTTGAATAATTGCGCCCGAGTATCCACGGCGCCTTAATAGATGGGCACACACGAGCGGACTTTTTAAAGGAGCTGATCCGATGAATCAGTTCCCACGATCCGCTAAGGACTTGATCCGCCGGACGCGATCCTTTACGGTGCCCACAAAGAGGATAAGATAGAGGGGAAGGTTCCCATAAGAACCAATGTAAAAAATTAGTATAGAGTTTCAGCGCCTCTAACGAGTCGGGGTATGAACTAAAGTGTCAAACGCGGTAAAAGTATTTAAACCAAGATTAATTTAAGAGTGGAAATTTATTTTTTTTTCAAAGAAATAAGAACAAATAAGTGAAATCCATAATATTTATAATAAAAAAACGTATAAACAATTATTATTACAACATATATTATCAAATTTCTCAAATAGCAATTCAAATTATAATTCTTCCCCGACTCACCAGGGGGCAGCACGAATATACTCGACCTTCTCCTCTATCTTATTCTCTTTGACTCGACCTTCTCCTCTATCTTATTCTCTTTGGGTGCCCACTAATGTCGAACTCAGAAATCTGCCGGATCAACGGATCAAGTCCGATTGCGGAACGGATCTCTCCATGTGTAGCGCAGAAATCCGTCGTTTTTTGAAGGGTTTGGTCCATGAGATCAGATCCGTCGATGCTTTAAACATGTTTAAAGGATCTGCAGATCCGTCGGATCGTTCCTACAGATCTGATTCTACAGTCAGCTTCAACACACATGCACTGTAGGATATTTTAGCAAACTTTGTCGGAACGGACCAGATCCTTTAAAAAGTCCGCTCGTATAGGCCCAGCTAATGTTTCCACGCCACAAAGCCCCACAGACTTATATATATAATACAAGGACTCTGAAGCCCTATGCTAAACAATGATGGAGTCTCGTACACACCAAGTTTTAAGGACAGACAATAGCGTCGGGGCAAGTTTGCTCTTTCTAACTTTCCGCGCATGCGCATACACATATTATATAAAATCTACCGAATTTTACCGGTTGCTTCTACTGATTTAACTCCGTATACCTAGCAACACTAATTCACGATTAGTTAGAAAGAATAAAACTACCCCGGCACAAGCTATCTATCTCTAAAAGTGGTAGGCTACACTCCACCCTGCCGCTATTCGGAGTCCATGTATTATAACTCCATGCAAAGCGCTCCCGCCTAAACGGTCGCGCCTATTTGTCCGTTTCCGAGTCGAAGCGTACGGCCCTCGAGCCCAATTTCCCAATGAGAGACATACGAAGTCAGGTGTTCCTTTATCTATAATACAGCAGGCCAATAATAACATGATGAGATAATAGAAAAAAAATTATGTATTTGTTTTTCTTTTTTATAAAATAAAGACAGTATAATTACAACATAAATACAAAAATTCTTCATTCTTCATTTAATAAAAACATGTTTGTTTTGACAGATTGAAATATCAACAGAACTATCAATTGTTGCATCACACATCAATGTTAGATCCTCATCTGCCATATTATCAATTAAACTTTCATTGATTTTCTTAGTTTTTTCCAAATGTTTCGCAACAACAGGCAATTTAACCATATTCTTTATGGATGATGGTAAATTCGGTGTATCCACACCATATTGTACAGTTCTTTTGGACGGTTTATACATAGTTTTAGGTAGATCATCAACAATATTATGATTCGTTTGAATTAGTGGTGTTAAAACACGTTTTTCTGATATACAAACATTTGATTGCATATTTTGTCTTAATGGTGTTGTTGGTGTATTTTTTATATAGAAAGCTACAGGACTAACGATATTACGTAATTGTTTATTAATTGGATTAGGTGTTGTGAATGTACGTTTCGATACAGGTTTAGGTGTTTTGAATTTTTCAATAGTTGGTGAACGTTCACGTATATATTCACCAACAGGACTTACAATATAATCGTATTTGTTCAATTGTGGTCGTTTTTTTGTGATAAAATTCTTTTCATTACAATTTTGTGATGGTTCAATCTTACGATTATTATTATATGAGGGTGTTTGTAATTCTTTAAGAGCATTCTCCATTTCTTCTAACGTATCATTGAAGATATACGAATTGGTATCTGTTGAATCATCATTGATATGATTGGATAATTGTTCCTCATCATCTGAACAAAGATCAATCGTTTCAATATTAGAATTTGTATAATCTGGATGATTAGATGAGTTTTCTTGTTTTACTATTATCAGTCCATCATCTATACCGTCTATATTTTCCTTATCATCACTACTTATATCAATTATTTGATTTTCTATTCCGATTCTATTTGATTGTTGTATTTCTACTTCTTCGTTATTATTATCATCATTATCACTGTTGATTATTGAGTTGTTGGATGTTTGATACGATATCTCATCAATTTTAGAGGCTGTTTTGAATGAATTTCCATCAACAATCGAATATTCGGAACAAACACTCTCAGCTGTTTGATACGTTGTATTATCATTGTTTGATTGTCTATGAATGTCTTCTTCTGCGGTATCATATTGTGTAGTATCTAAACCATCCATTCTGGGTTTTGTTATGCTAAAACTATACGATTATTTCAACGTTTTTCTAAATGTTATCAAATAAACTTACTTAATACTGTGTCGATCTTTAACTGGTCGTTTTGTTGATAGTTCTTTTTTTATTTCTTTTAATGTTAATGGTCCCCATGCTATTTCTTCGTCACTATCATAATATGATAATAACATTTTCAATAATTTCAGCAAAACGAATGATAATAACACAACTGACAAAACTTTAAACGGCTTTCAATTCAAACAAATATCAATGTTGCCACATAGTTATTTGTACGACAACAATAATTCAACAGAATACTTTATTAAATTTATCTAATTGTTTAAAATCAAAGAAATAACAATTTTCGATTAGTAAATGGTGATAAAATTGAAATAATTTACATTTATTAGTTTTTTTCTGTAGAGTTGTTGTTGTACGGTATATATGGCAACGTTGAATTTCTAACCGTCGTTAAGTTGTTGCACCTGTTGATAATTGTTTGGCGCTAATTTTAAATTAAATAAGACAACTCGATTTTAAAGAACAGAATTAGTGATTACTTTTTTCTAATTAATAAATTAATTGTGTCAATTTATTTAACCTAATAATAACTGTAAATTTGATAATTTATATATTTGAATGTTATACCAAACTTCACCAATAAATTAAGGTCTTATTTAATGAGTGGCGCTTATTTCTTTATATTGGTGGCTTTTTTGTTTAAAGTGGTGAAACATCCGCTCAAAGATTCAAGGTGTACGGTGTAGAAATTGGGATTTTCCATAGAAAAATTCAATATTAATGTAAGGTACCTTTCCGGAAGGGTTTCTCTCAACAGTTTCGTTCTTAGGTAAATATCAATTATGTGCAAACTACCATGTCAGCAGAATTATGATTCTCACATACATATAGCTATCACGTTAATGTGGAGATTTTTTCATATAATAGAGATAAGGTATGATTAAAATCAGAATTATTGATATTTTTCTACTTCAAACCGTATTTTGAATGATTTACATTGGTTATAGTGGATTTCCCATGGGTTCCTAAAGTAGCTAGAGAAGATTTTGCAATAAAATCAAATAGTTTACACCAAAAACAAAAACACTGTAGTATTAGCAGCTTCTGATGAATGAATTAACCAACGCTAGTTTCTCCGTTATCAAATTCTTAATATAAAATTTGTAGAGAACAATGCCATATGTTTTCATTCAAATCAAGATTCTTATCAATATAGGAATATGATTTTATCCTTTCCTTTTTACCAAAATATCTCCAACTCATCATCTTTCTTTTCTTGTGAGAGTAGATTGTAAATGTGCAATAAATAAATAAATAAATAAATAAAATGAAGGAACACAGTTGTCTGTAACAATATGGCTTGTGGCATTAAAAGGCTGATTCGTACAAAACGTAAGTATGAAATCTAACAAAACTATTGCTCCTTACTTTATGCAGTTACGAAATTTTTAATATGGGGTAATTCACCCTTATAAGTACGGTCGACCGTAAGGGCGTGTGATCTGTGCCCCGACCATGGAGCTGAAACAAAGGCATTACAAAATCAAACGACTATTTTCCACCGCACAACTAGACAATGCAAAAACTTGAAGCTACTAGCAAGAAACCCAAGGAAACAACAACGAACGGTCTTGAGAACAGTGTCCAGAAAACTGACGGAAGCAGATCACATTAAAAATGGAGAGTAGGTGAAGGGGAAAAAATGATAAGTTGAAGGAAATTTCGCGATATTTTATTACAAAAAAGGGGCAAAATTGTCATTGTTAAGAATTTTGATTTGGATTTGGATAGAAGCAAAAGGCATTATTCTCTACAATGTTTGTACCGAAAATTTGCTAATGGAAAAACAAGCGTTGTCTCATTCACCGAGAATCTGCTGCTTTTTGTTGTAAACTCTTTAACTTGAATGCAAAATCTTCTCTAGCTCTTGCAATAAAACACACCAATGATTGGAGACACATAAAATGAGAATCATAGGGGTGCTGAAATAGAAGTTTGAATGTCTAAGACCGGCATTTTTCTTATACAGAGCATACAGCAAAATTATATTCCAACAGATTTTATGATGATTTCAATGGAAAGTTCCAATTAGTCCCGTTACACCCCTTTAATACGTTTCGCTTATTTTAAGACTAAACTAATTAATAAGAATAATTTTGAGGAAAAACCGTAATTTGAGTCACCCTTAAGTCGCCTATTCGATGTATGAATAGAAGGTACATTAGACTCCAGACGCTATAGGTAGCTTTTATTTACTTCAATCTTATCAAAATGGTTTGTTTTTTTTCCTCTGGATTTTGAAGAAAACTGATATGTGATTAATCATCAATAAATGATTGGTAAAAAAAGATTTTGAAGGTTGCAATCATTGTATAATTAGATGTAAACGTTTCTTGTTTTATTTCTTGTCTGTATAAGAATGAATCATGTCTCTTTTAGAAAATTTTCAATGACGATTTCTGCCACGGAAACATAGCCAATCTATCTAAATTTAAAACATATAACTTCACTTATAGATATACATATATCAGCTCTATAAATAAACAAGATTTTCAGTTGCATATATATCGAATTTGTTATAGTAGAATTGAAATGACGTCAGTCGAATATAGGAAAGGCGATTTGGGGAAAATTGTAAAAATTTGACCCCGATGGGTCAATATACTCTCTAGAAATTTTCCTGTTAAACCTTTATACTCTACCTACTATTATTGTGTATAGTGTTCACCGAATTTAAATAAATTGTATATTTATTTTTGTTATATCTATTTTATTTGAAATAAATAAAACACATAAACCGAGAGCTTTTATTACGTTTATATTTGTTTCTTAGAATTATTCGGAATTGTACGCACATATACGTCATATATTTAGATAAAATGGAAAATCCGAAATTTTTACATAATTTTTTTCGAGTTTTGAAGGGAAAGATCATGGTTTTAATCAAGATTTTTCACAATTATCGTCTTAAAAATAACATAACCAGATGGCGTTGATAAAATATATCTACAACACTCCAAAAATATGAACTGAAATGTATACAAAAATCAGTTCTTAAATTATCTTTAACGTCTAATTAACGAGAGGCCTTTTTGCAAAACTTTTAAGATTTTCCCCGATAATTCCAACTATTTATTTAGAGTTGATTTCAACAAATTGCTAACAATCCTTGACGCTTTTATCGAACACCCTGCTGTGTTTTATTTATTTATTCAATTCGACCAAAATTATTCGTTATTTATTATAAAAAATAAACACCAAAATGAAATCAATAATAGTTAATTAATTTCTTGTTGGCTATAAATTCAATGATCATTTGCCAATAAAACCATGCGGAATCATAAGGATTCAGACACGTGGTCTTATCGAAATTGATCACAAACAAAAACACACGATCAAATGATGTTTTTTTTTTGCATTTTCAAATTATAATAATTCGCTTAATTTGCTGATATTTCGCTAAAAACAACCAAACATCTTATGATTCATGTTTTAAATATTAAAAAAATACAAGTATTAAATACATTTCTTTTTCGAATTAGTCACGGATATTTCCTGAACACGGTTGTCATTAATTTTTATGAAAATGTAGACAGACACGCTGAAAAAATACGTATTTTTGTGAATTTCCTGAATAATTCCAAACTTGTTGAAATTCGTTGATGATAATTAACGTTTATTTTTCTGTAAAATTTTTGTATTTATATTAATTCATAATAGCAACAAGGAAATACAAAATAATTGGTTGAAAACAATATAAATAATAGCCAAAAAAGTGAGATAGAATCGTGAACGACGTGTATTCTCTCTTACTTTCACAAGCCAAAAAATCAAATCACTGAAACCTTTTCAGTTTCAGCTTAACTCGGTACCGATCACTACACGTGTAGATCCTACATTCTGAAAAAGAAGCGCTCGTGTTAGCGTTTAACCATTTTTTAAAAAAATTTAATTTTTGATTTACCTAACAACAATAGTGTTTTGTATTTTGAGTGTTTAGATTTCTAAGGTGTAAGTGAAAACTGTTATCAGTGATGTAATTAATTTGGCAAAACAAAACGAATTATTATCAATGATAACGGTGGCTAGGAATGATTTGGAAGTGGCGACCAGCACTTCTTTCAAATCATATATGGGTGTTGAGACGACAACACAATACGTCCACAAGACCAAAACAATGGGTAATTGCTTTATCATCATCATCATCATCATCATTATCATTAAAATAAAAGAAACGCAGCTTTATGCCAAATGTGTCTAGAGTTGATTGACATGTAGGCATTTATTTTGGAAAGAATTTTCCGTGACAAAACAAAATAATAATAATTGTTATTATTATTATTATGAAGATACGTGACTTTTTCTGGTGATTTATTAGAAATTTTCCATCATTAGAAAACGAAAATACGTCTAAAGTTTTTTTGTTTTCTTTTGATCGTCTCAATTCCTTTTCACAAATTCGCTTTTTTCTACCAATTCCTACAAGTGTACGAAAATCAAGTCTAAATTTATTCATCAAAACCACATTTTCAGCTGCCAACCTTTTCTCTATACAGTTAATTTTAGAAAATAAAACACGTAATGTGCGCTGTTCACAATTGTGACTAGTCTTAAAATAAGCTAAACACATATAAAAAGAAGTAAATTAAACGATTCTAAATGACACAATAATTATGTGTAAATTATTAAGATAAAAATAAAAACGAAAAACAAAAATCCAATCATCTATTCGTTAATTAAATGGATCATACTTGAAATTCACCGCACAAAGCAAACTTACCGGCAAACGAAATAAATCAATCAGGTGTTTCTAGTTATGATTTTTTTTGTTTTCAGTATAATTTGGGGGAAATACTCGAATTTTAAATATAATAAAAAGATCAAAAATAACGGAAAAAACTCTTCAATCACTTTGAAGTTTGTAAATTTCGTCATTAAGTGCCTTGAAACTGTTCCATCATTGACGTCAATATTCGCTATTTTATTGTTATCAAAACAAATCAATTTTATTACCGAAAGTAAATAACAATAATAATAACAACATATTGGTGTGTATATTTGAATTGGTGCTATCTAGTGGAGATTTACATCAACTAAAATTTCAGTAATTTTCAGGAATCGTACAGTGCTGCCACTAATTTGAATCTAACGTACTATTTCTTGTTGTAACACGATCCAATTTGATTATTTTCAAAAGATTGTTAATTATTTATAATTTGTTCAATTACGATGATCTCGCATAGATGACAGTAGGATCGTTTGTGTAATTTTCAGGGAATATTTTGAAAAATTTTCAGAAAATTTGTTTTTACTAATTTGATTGTTTTTGTAAATTGTACAAATCAATCTTTTCGCTTGTTCTGTTGTTGATGAAGGTTAAAGACACACACACAAACACACACACAAAAAAAAATATGTTTCAAGATAAATATTTCGACTAAATTCGACACTTTAATTCTAAACATTTCGGCAATTCAAATAGCAACAATTTTCTATTTATTTATACGTTTTTTTTTATTTTTTCATTTGGTTACAATTTGTTTCGTAAATTATACACACATTCTGTATGATGATAAATTTAGAAATTATTGTTAGAAATTTGCGAAATAATCCAAAAATTTATGGTTTATTAATCTGAAAATGTTCACAGTTTGCTGAATGTAGAATTTCTGGATTGATTCGTTAATTTGGGCCGCTATAAATGCATTTGTGTTGACTATTTTTAACAGGGAAAACAGTAATCGAGATTTGGCCCGAACTTTCCAAATTTTCCAAATTTTCCAAATAATAATAATGATAGTAATAACAGTTCATTAATGATCTGTGCATAGTTTTATTACCGATTTTGATAAATGTCCAAAAAACCCGCCTCCAACCCATCTCACAAATCTCTTTTATAGTACTTGGTGTTTTTTGCAATTTCCTTAGAACTTAACTGCGGGACTTGAGTATTGTTTTTTAATTTTACGACAATTAGTGTTTATACTTACGCCCATTTACCTCATAATAATTTTATAATATTTATCTTTATTTTGCTAATTCTGTCTAGTTCGATAGGTGTCTCTTGCCAAATGGGATATTTTTGTTTCCAAGTAGCCGCTACTTTGCTCTCTCTGGTTGTGTCGCTCGTCAGTGTTGAGTGGCGAACCAAGTGGACTTAAACTGACCGCGTTACCTTATCTCACATTTTCACCTAAAAATAATAATAATAATAATGATTTCCTAAAGAATCACGATTTTCCGAAACGACGAAAATCTCCCACTTTCTAGGAAATATAATGGTGGTCGAACTGGTGTAATAATTTAAAATAAAATAAAATCATGCAATTTTGTGTTGTAAATTTCAAGTGTCGATTTTTGTTGAATTTTCAACGAAATTCATCATATATATTTCGTGGGAAACAAAATTTTTCAAAATTGAAATCTACCCTATAATGTGCGCGATGAAATAATTTAAATATCTACGAACCCACGCTCCGTAAAATTCAAAAGAAGGTTTGCCAAGAGATAGTTTCAATTTTAGATTATAATTCGCTATATACTTTTCTTCTAACCTGCTTATTGTTTCGTTAACACGAATATATATTTTTTTGAAACAATTATATTTTGTTTTGTATTTTTGATGTAATATGGCGGAACGTTCACATCATCATCGTTTAAAGGCAATCGGTCGTAGTTCATCAACTGAAAGTACTGAATATTCATTAACAATGGGCCGGTCTGTCACAAAAAAAAAGAAAAAACCAAAAGAACGTTGGCTATTAACACGGAAAACATGGCGTTATATGGCGGATGCTGGACGCAAATTAATACCAGATGGTGTACAAAATCGTCCAGAAGATATACCGAAGATTGAAGCGTATTTTCAGGAAGTTTGTAAAAAAGAACCGAAATTCCTGTTATGGCGGAAGAATTCGTATCCGGGTGCATTAGGATTCCGCAAGAAACGTAAAGACCATCATCAACAGAAAGGCGGCAGTTACCGTAAAGCATGTTCGGCCGATCAAGTCGATCAAGATGTTAAATTGGAAAGGCCGAAAGATCTAACATTGGTGCCTAGTGGTAGTGGGAGATTTGATTTGCAAAAATTAAAATACGATTTTCTGAATAAACCACCATCACCTGTAAACTATCTACCAGGTGTTTGTAAAAAAGAGAATCAAGAAGAACAATTATTGAGCATGTTGGAGCAATATTTAAAATTAACCGAGGAATCAAAGGATGTTGACTTTAAATATCAGGATCTTATCGACAAATTACAAAAACATTTAAATTTAGTTGGTTATAATGTTCAAGCATTTCCTAGTTATCCAACAGGATCTGGTCAAGTACACTTCCAAGGTGATCATGTACAAAAATCATTATATGAAACATTAAATCGTTATTTTAGTCAATCAACAAATCGTGATAAAATCATCTCTGATCTATTAACCGATCGTAAAGCTTTAGAAAAATTATATTTTGAATTGAGGAAAACTAGAGGCTTCCGTAATAGTCGTGGTGGTAGTGGTTATCAATCAACATCATCAAATTACGGCAATACCTCGAATAAATCGGATAGTGGTTATCATTATAAAAAATTCGATTTTAGCAGTCCACCACCATTGATCGAAATCGAAAGTGAAACACCTGAAATTGTTTATCATGATTGGGCTATACAAACTGTAACAATACCGGAGAATATTTTAAATGAAATTGAAGAAAAATATAAGAAATCTATTGAGAAACAAGATGAGGAGGAACGTCGTGAAAATCGTCCAATGGTACGTCGTCGAAGTAGTGTAGATAATGATGATGTTTCACAATCAGTTAGTGATACGATAAAACGTTATTTACGTATGGCACGTAAGAAAAGTGTTGATACTGATAAAGTTGATCGTTTCAAACGTGTCAACTACGATCGTAATTTACGTAACATAAAACCAAAAGGTGAAATCACTAAACCGGGTGATGATGATGGTCTTAATAAAGGCTGTCAAACGGATGATGATTGGATTTTACGTTATCGTGATTTAAAATTTGACCAATATTATGATAATGATTATGATGAGAGTCGTTTATCTAGTTCACGTAGTAGTATTGATCATAGTATTTTTTATGATAATGATAATAATAATAATAATAAATCATCACCAAATTCACCACCATCCACATCTAAATCACATTCATTTCTAAGTCATTTATTACATGGTAGTAAACATGATAAATCTTTAGCTGTTACAACAACAACAACAACAACTTCGGGTAGTGGTTGTCCTAGTGGTACTACTAACAATACAAGTGGTGTTAATGGTGCTAGTGTTGTGCAAAAATCAAAATCATCATCTAGTGTTATGCACCATGGTAGCCGTTTGATGGCCAAAAAGATATTCAAATCACGATCGAAGAGTCAGACACGACCGTCACAGGCCACCTGCAGCTGGACACCTCAGGTAATAGATAAGTTAGCAGTTTTGCCCACTCTTTTTCTTTTTTGCGAAATTCTTCGAATGGCATTCTGCTTCCTTTTTTGCTAGTATTTCCCCACCTACTTTATAAGGAGAATTTTGCTGAGAGTTGTGTATTTGACAAGAGTAGTAAGCCTTCTGATAACAAAATGAGCCTTTTTGATGCTGTTATTGGCCTTGAGGAGCATGATTTTGGTTGCAAGATGTAATATGATACTTTATAAGCTTCTTCGAGAGCTATGCAGTTTTTGTTGGTTTTCTAGTAAAATTAATGAACTGTAACTGTGCTAGTCGGTTAATTGTATATTCCTTTAAATATATGTTATAACCTATATATAAATATTTTTAGTTATATATACACAAGAGAGAAAAAAAAATCGAAAAACTGTAGAAATATTGTGTTGGCGCAAGAGAAAAAGACAGAAATAGTTTGTGGATGCTGTATTTAAAACATTACATTATATAAAAATAGAAAATCTGTTCAATATCACTGCGATCTAATTTTCGTCTTTTTTTTTTTTGCTCTCACACACTAAACAACAAGTAAAATAAGCGCTCAAAAACAACCAAAAAACTAATCAATTTTTTTGCATCGACCAAAACAAAAAAAATTTAATTGTTTCTTAATAGTTTAACACTCCAACATATGCCAAAATCAATAAAATCAAACTTGGGCGATTTTTATTGTTTTGACCGAATCGTACAAGTTTTCACTTAGTTGTTTCTCATTTTTGCGAAAAAAATTTTATTTGAAAATTCAATCTGTCTACTTGTAATCCAAAACAAACAAAGACAACTCAACAGTTTAAATTTTCTATAAATTTTTTTTTTTTTTGACAGAAATAGAACTGCGGCAATTTTCTGTAAACATCTCACTTCACCAATTCGGATGGATTACAAGCCTTTTTTCTATAATAATAATAATAATAAAAAGACAAAACTTTTTCGATTTTGTTTAAGGAACGATCCATCAACAGATTTGTTCAGATGATGACAACTGTATGGCGCCATGTATATTTTAGTAAATTTTGTTTATTTTACAGGGTGGTTGCACATGGACGAATCTCACAGGTCGTCAAGTGATACTAAATGATACCAAATTGATCCATTTGACAGACATCGAAAGGAAAGTGTTACAAAAAGTCGCTTTAGCCAAATTGCAAGCATTGAATCTGGGTGTTGCCGTTAAAGTACCAACAGATAATGTTAGCAGCAGTACAGGTGCCCCAACTAAACCAAAAAGGCGGCCTTATCTACTCAAACGTAAAGCCATCACTACTACGATTTTCGATACGAATCGAAAAGATAGTGGTGATAATAAAGGTAAGAATTTTTTTGCAATCCGAAAATTTAAACATTCGGTAAACATATCTGTCGCTTTTTATTAAGTAACAAGCAGGTATTTAAACAGATTCTAAGAAATCTAATTTGAAAGTAATCCGATCCGGTCGGTTTTCTTCATCTTTTTCCTACCAAAAACGAATTTTTCTTTTATAATTTATAACAGATTTTTGTATTGAAAATTTTGACAAACTATTTTGACACAAGGAATTTCGATGTACATAAATAGAACATCGACTAAATTTAGAAACACTTCGCACAGTTATTTAAAACAAAACAAAATCCACACTTGTATGAAATAAATTTTCGTTTTTTTTTTGCTCTTCATTGGAAGATGGTAGCACTGGTGGCTTAGTTTTTGGTATTCCTCTAACCCAATGCGTTGAAAATGATCGATTATCAAGAGCTGGCTTGAGGACGAGTAGTGGTAATAACAATAATGAAGAGGCTGTGATTGGACGACATGGTTCCAGATCGAGTTTTAGTTCATTAATTGATAATAACACCCGGGTTAGTGATGAGGTAAGATATTTTTAGGTTCTAACCTGTATTATTGATGAGGCAAGAAAGAGAATTAAAATGCCAACTATTTAGCGAATTCAACAAAAATTGTGACGAAATTGTCACAACTCTTCCAAATCATAATAAACAACAATTAAAATGTTTCAGGTTGTTGTTTTTTCAAGAATATTCTAGTCAGACAGTAATAATTCTTGAGCTTTTTGTAATCTTTGTTGACTATCCAAATTTAATCGGTAACGTAAACAAAACGTTATTAAAACAGACGAAATAGTCTAAAAATACAATTTTATCTCCATTATTCGCCACGATTTTCGAAACAATAAGACTTGGTGGCTCTTTGTATGCTTGTTTAACAAGGCTTTTACCTTGGACGTATTCGTTTTTGGATCGGTCAGGGTCGAAAATTACGTTGATCCTCTATTTAGTTTAAATTGGTAATACAATTCGTTTGAAATTTTGATGTAAATATATACAAAAAAATGAAAATTGGGTTATACGATTTGTTTGAAATATAAAATTCGTTTCGTATTTTTAGATGATTGCAGGTAAATTTAATTATTATTATTATTATTATTATTTTTTTGGTGTATTTTTTGGCACGCGAACAATTTTATAAAATAGTCTAGTCGTTGAGTTGAAAGATATTCAAAAATATAACACAGACAGGTCATGTTTTCGTTTATCGAATGCCCGGCTGCAAATTAAACAAAATTTTTTTCTCATCCAACAATAAAAACGTAATGTCAAAGGGCATTTCTACGCCAAATTTCCACTACTATTACTATCACACACATAGTTATTTTGAATCTTTGCTAATTGTCAAGTGGGCCACAATTTGTTTACATTTTATTAAAAAAATCTCTATTGAACCAGAAAAATGGTACCTACTGTCGAGAAATTTATTGAAAACTTCAATTAAACCAAAAAAACAACTGAAAGAAAAAATAAGATTAAATTGTCGACACTTACGATTAATTCATAACTCTTACTAAAATACCAAAAGTATGGGGAAGTTGTTCATAAATTTTATTTTTATTTACAGTAAATTCCCAACATCTGTACCAAGATAAATAAAAGCTATATCTGCCGCTCTTTACTTTGCCTCTTCTACAAATAACAACTGATCCAAATTGTTCTTAAACGCTACAGATCATCCTACAAAAAAAATTTTTTTGTATTATTGTTGTTTATAGGGTGGTTCTTGTGAGAATCTAATAAGTCGTGAACGTATTTTGGGTAGTGTACCTGGTCAATTAGATTCATTATCATGTAGTGGTTCAACAGCTGATCTATTAACAACACCAGCCACTAGTGGATTAATACAAGAAGAAGATGCATCAGTACCAAATATATTAAATGAATGTTTCCGTCATTTGGAACAACATGGTTTACATACGTTAGGTATATTCCGTGTTAGTACATCAAAGAAACGTATCCGACAATTACGTGAAGATTTCGATTGTGGTAAAGAGACAACATTAGATGAACAACATTGTCCACATGATGTTGCAACATTATTGAAAGAGTACCTGAGAGATTTACCAGATCCGTTATTATGTCGTGATTTATATCATGCATTTGTTAGAACGCAAAGTAAGTCGAAATTTTTGTGTGTGTATGTGTTCTTCAATATTAAATTATAATTATTGAAGGGATACGTAATCGAAGATTACAATTTGAAGCGTTACAACATCTAATCCAATTATTACCACCAGCAAATCGTGATACATTATATGCATTACTCAATTTTTTAGCATTAGTTGCTAAAAATGCTGAAGATGTTACAAATGATACTGGTGATTGTATTTCTGGTAATAAAATGGATACAAATAATTTAGCAACAGTATTTGCACCAAATATATTACATTGTATAAAACCTGGTAGTTCAAAAGATATAACAAATGATCCACGTCCAGAAGATCGTATTGATATTATAAATGTTGTACGTACATTAATTGATCATTATCAAAATTTATTTACAATTTCAGCTGAATTATTAGATGAAATTTATGTACATATGATGGATTCACATCCTGATGTTTTAGATCAATTATTAAATAAAAAGGATGATTTAGCTGCAGCGGCTGATGAGTAAGTCAAAAGATTTTCCATACGCTGAGTTGGTACATGAGAAATTGTCTCCCTATTCCCAATCAATCAATTCTGCCATTCCCTAACACCACATAGGTCTTATTTCCTTTGCTCTCTATGCGGTAAGCAAAACTTTTCTACTATTAGAAGCTTCCAGAGATGGATTTTTTTTCTTTAGCACTATAGAATAACCATAACTCTCTTAGAACGAGTAGCTTCCCTTTCGTGCGTGGCAAGCATGTGTATTGTATGATAAAGAGCTTCTCTGCTTCTGATCATTGCAGGTTAAGCATAACTTCTATGGAATTACAGGTTTCCCCTAATGATCATCTTCCTATTTGCAGATTATAGTATCGCTTAACGTCCATTCAATCCATATGCAAATCCAACCATGGAAAAATGAATATTGTCAAGCTAGCTTTCCCAAAAATATCCAGGAATGCAACGGGCAAAAAAGTTTATCGACTATTTACCTCAGAACGCTAGAAAACTTCTCAATCTAAGTAGAAGCGAATTAAAACTCGCAACGGAGCTGTTAACTTGTAACTGCCCAGTGAGATACCATCTCAAAAAATTGGGCATAGTAGACAGTGAGACCCCTGAACATATCTTATGCAAATGTGGTGCCTTGGCTCACATGAGGCTAACCCACTGTATCACTTACTGAAGTAGCGAAGAGGCCTCCCAGAAAAATAGTTAGCTTCGCTTAAAAGATATCTTTTTTGGGATACCAATAAAGGGAGGGTTAAGAACAATAGATGTAGTCGCAGTTCAGGAAGACTATAATGGCCAAACCACCCCTATAATCTAATCTAATCTAGCTTTGCCCAAAAGTACACCACCAACCATCAATAAACCCTCTGATTTCTCTGTCTAAATCGTAAATTTCATATGTACCAACTCTATATTAGACAATAATTGTGCGATATTTATTTAATTTTTCGTATGTTTCCGGTAGATCAGTTGAAGAATTGGATAGTGAAAGTTATTCAGCACAATGGAGTCCTACCGAACATCCTCCACCACCTGAAGAACGTAAACGTACATATTCCCGTGAAGAATGTTTACATGAAGCAGCAGCAACTGGTGGTCCAAATATTAGTATGAGAATACGGCATCGTGATAAATCAAATCGTAAGAAACGTGATGAATCAACAAGTCGTCGTTTACGTAAAGATGATGGTATCCCATCAGCAATGAATATAATTTCACGTATACGTGGACAAAAAGATGATGATTATCATTATAATAAAACTAGATCATCATCAATAGAAAGTACAAGTTCTACATATACTGATAATAATGATTTAACACGTATACAATCACGGGTACTAACAAATGAAGAACGACGAAAATCATCACCGTATGTATTAGATGATAGTGGTGTAATAACGGCGAGTTTAACAATACCAGTACAACCATTGAATGTGGATGATGACATTCCTTATATTGAAGATGGTGATAGTGGTCGTCAACAATTAACAATTGGTTTAGTACGTAGTGCTAGTGGTATGCCAACAGCGCCACCACGTCGACGACAACGTTCAATTAGTGGTAGTGATTCATCAACAAGTGGATTACCACCAGTAACACAATATGATTCAGCTGTTGGTTCATCAATGACACAAAGTAGTACGGCTGATGTTGGTACATTTAGTTCACCACCATCATGGGGTTCAACACCACCCACATCACCGGATAGTCATACATCAACGAATTATATACCAGAAGATCAATTAGGTAGTAAATTACAAAAACAACAAATACAAAAAACATCACCAATTTTACAAAAAGTCAGTTTCTCATCAACACAAGAAATCCAACAATTACGTCCAAATACAAAAGCACAAAACACTGAAATACATAAAAGTTATAGTGCATCATCTGTTGAACCGAAATTTACACCAAGTATTTCGAATATTGGTGGTGCTGTTTTACGATCGAAAACAGAAGAGTTTGAACGTATCACAAAAACTGATGGTAAATCAAAAACAACACCTACCACAACCACCACTTCATCATCTACAACCCAATCTAACACAAATTCAGATAAGAAAAAATACACGAAACGACGTTATACAGATACACGACATCCAACACGTCATATACCAGATTCAGAAAGTTTGGAAACTCGACATAATCAAGAAATTAAAGAAGTAAGGGGTGCTTCATCACAACAAACAGGACCAGTTTATAAAAGACGTGAGTTAATATCGAGTGTTCCATCGAAATAGAATGAACAACAACAACAACAACAACAACAACAACAATGTGTTCAAAAACTTTACGAATTGTAATGAAACTTTAAAACAACAAGTGATAAATGTCCATTAGATCTAGTCTGGAACTAGTCAAAAACTAAGAAAATTCTGCAAAAAAAATAAATTGTTATCTATTTTCTAAGAATGCATGTAAAAATTGTGATGTGTGTTGACAAAAGAATTAATAATAAAAAATGGAAAATTGCTTTATTTTAATTGGGAATCATTAATAAACAAAAACTAATAAAATGTTATTCAAGATATAATTCTCGGATTTATCACAACTGTTTCTTCTTGTTTTTTTGGAGGAAAAAATTGACAACTTTTGCATATATTTACACGCCTATTTATAACAATAATTGATAATGTGGAGGAGATTGTCTTTAAAAGAAAAAAACCCTACCCGGTACCCATAAATTTCTGTTCCATCATTTTGTTAAAAAAAAAGAAAACAACAATACGCTCTATCTATTATAAGTTGGGCGACTCGACATCAAAATAGTCCAGTAGCAGTCGTCCTGCAGTTAGTGAATTTGGTCTCTTGCTGTTTTGTACTGGTTTGAAACCAAGTCGGCCAAATTATAATAGATGGAGTATACATGTAATAATAAAATATATATAATGAATAACACAATAATTGCTAAAAAAATAATATTTGCGTTAATAATGGACGGATAATTATGTACAACATATGATTGTTAAACTAATTATTTACATCAATTATACAGGGTGTTTAATTCAACCCTGTTTTTCATGTTTTTTAGATATAATGCTTTTAAGTGCAATCTTTTTGTACTTTTGTTGTCCTATCTTTAATTTTTTTTTTTTTAGAAACGAAAATTCCCTACAATTAAACTTCAGTACTGTGCGTTTGTATTCGTACTTTCTTCGTACTACCATTTCGTGATAAAGTCGGTGATGTGCCTGAAAATCCAGGATTTTGTATACCTAAACCGTCTTTTGTTTTCGGTTTTTTCAAACTCGATCGTAATGGTGAACGTGTCACTGATGATGAACCAACTGTTGAACCATTTGTTGATCCTATTGTTGTTGATGTTGTTTGCATTGATACCATACTACCATTTGAGGCACTTGGTAAATATGGTTTACCACTAGCATCAGTCATTGATACACCACCACCACCACCACCTACTAAACAAAAATAACAAGTTCAATGAAAATTTATTGATTTCAAATTCCCTATCACCATTGCTACGCTCTCTAAATCCGGGATTGCCATATGTTGTCGATTCCATTGGCATTGATATACGTGTCGGATCACCACCTTCACGTCTTGAAAATAAAACATCATAGATTGACGTAACAAACAAGATAGCCGATAAAACTATCACTAAAACCTAAAATTTAAACAAATTACTTCAACGTTTCCTTACAAAAAAACAAAAAAATGGTTACTTGTAAATAAAATCCTGGACCTCTAGTGATTTGAAAACCGCTAGTTTCACTGTCGGTTTGTAAAGCGAAAAGACCAGCAGCAGCGATCGATAATAATGCTGGAAGTGAAATTGGAAAGTTAAATAAAAGACAAATCATTTATGAAGAAACTACATTATGTTTTCATTGTATTTTGAATCTTTACTTTACGTACAAAACTCGTTTTATAACAGGCTTTGTAATCGACATTCATTATTCTCCTTGTATTGTTGAAATTTAAATGTTTAGAAAAAAAAAACGTGTAGAAGAGTTAAAAATTTAATTTGAATACCGTTTAAAACGTAAAACATAAAATATTTCGTAATCAATCGCCGGAGGAGGAAATCTGAAACTAGAGAATGGCAAAATTTGTACAAGAACCATACACAAACTGTATAGAATTTCTAAATATCAGGTGTGAAATAAGTGGGTTGACAGCACTATCAATGACAATGTGTGCTAGTGGCAGGGCTTCTAAAACTTTTCCTAACGCTTCTTACATGTGCATTTTCTGCACTCTCAACAACATATTTCGTAGTTTTTTCTATAATAACAGAAGAAAATTCCAAGCTATTTTGAGAGATTATTTAGCGAATAGAATATTTGAATCCTGTTGGGTAAGAAAGAATACCAATTGCCAGTAGCCTCAAGAGGAGTGTTGTCTTTTACTGTTCCTGTTTTTACACGTTGATTATAAAATAAATCTCCTTTTAAGACGAACTAAAATTTTTAAAGGTAGGAACATAATAGATGCGTTTAGGTAGCGTCAAAATGTTGTCGAAATACGCATCTATACGTAAGTGGTATCGTGTAAGTGGTAGTTTCTCCCTTTTATTTATTTTTTAGACTCAAATGAACAAAGTATAGTTCTTTAACTTTGCATGCCTTTATATTGTACAGCTTCAGTACAAATATTCCAAATCTACTAGAATCATCAAAGGAATTCAAATACTACTTGATCTTATCGAATTCTTATACAGTTTCTTAACAAAAGCCGATACTATTGAATACAGCTTCTAACAATAAGCTTTGATGGTTCAATTTGTTTCTTATGTATATATCTGCATTACCTTGGTGACATCTCAATACTGAAGCTATTCAATATTCCGACTGGATTATTGAATTACTTTTCAACTGGATCAAGGGAAGGCGAAATATGTCTCTCCCAAAAAAATTCACTATGTTTCCCGAATTATGTACGACTATACAAAAAAAAAATGTTGTATACACCTCGGCTGAGAAATCTCGATAATCTTGACTGAAAATTTTATGGTTGTGCTATTCTTTGTCCAAAGTAATTTGTGGAACTCTTAGAGGGTACAAACAGTCAAAATCTTCTTCATAATGATTTTGGATGTACATGAACCACTAGAGATTCTTCCTACGGTGTGAGTAGTGCGTCGCATATTAACGCCCAAATTTTGGACAGACCAATTAGTCAATTCGCTGAACTCATCCGTGACGAGAAAATGTGGGGCTTACTGATAGAATTGACGTGAAATCTCAAAATAAAGCTCCTTTGCGCATGTTTTGGCCCTATCGTTTCTTTCACGAGCTCTCCTCGACCAGTATACGAATTTTTTCAGGTGTTTAGTACTTAATCCCGACCTGTATAACAGTAATTTCCTTAAAATCGTAAATTTCCTTATAATTCTCCTTAAAAATAGGTGTAACCCATTGTAAATGAGAGAAAAAACTTATTATTGCATATACACAATAATGAAAATATCGTTAAGTTTTATTGATCATAAAAATAGTGTTTATTTAACGTTTTTAACAAAAATATTTCTCGATTATATAGTTTATCGGGCGATAGACATTTCTATTATATTTCAAAAATATTTTATGATAAACACACACGTATAAAATTAGTGTTAATGGACCTAAACGATATATCAAACGAAAATTGCATAATTGCATTTAACGTCATTAAAAATAAATTATTGCAACCTTGAAGGTATATTTATATAATAATAAGCGTTTGTAAGTGGAAATTATTCAACATTTTCCGCATTCACAAAGCATATGGTTTTTAATTCAATTTCCAAAAGTTACTATTCTAATAATTGTTTTTGTTATTAAATTACCAAACTTTATACGAAATTTACTTACTTGCAAGTAAAGCTAAAGCTAATTTCACAATAACAACAAGACTATATTTCATAACAATCTTCTCTTTCGAACTCAACATTGCCAATTGTATGACACTTAATATGCAAAATATACCTAAAATACAAACAGCAATTGCACCAACAACACCGGACGCCCATACAGCAACTAGAAATGTTCACCATTATTTGTTTTTCAATTAAATGGCATTGTTGAATACTCACTTGACGGTCGGAAACGGGAAGAATCCTTATTACAACGTTCCCTATTGTAAAGCAATAATTTACATGTTTTCCATGGACCAAAATAGCCACGTTCGTCGCCTGGTAATGCTGGAAACAACAGGTATAGGTAGAAAAAACAATGAAAATCTATGATCAAAAGTTTCAGTGAAATATATGGAAAATATAATCCTCTAGAGGGATTAGTTAGAAATTTACTTTAATAGAAAATTTCCACTTATACATCAAGATTAGTGATTGAATAATGAAACCTTTGGCAAATTTTGTAACTTGCTCTAGTCACGTATTGGGGCATGTATTATAATTTTAATTGAATATCAATCTACTCGCGCTGGATTTAATCGATATAAGGCAAGATTTCGCTTTGTCAATATAATTTTTCTAATAAAATTTTCATTTATTATTAAAACTCATTATAAGCTGAAAAAGAAAATGTTGGAAAAACAACCTCATAATACTGAAAAGTTATACGATTGACGTCAGTATAGTTCTATAATGACGAACAGAAAAAGATAGATTGATAAAAATAATTAATTTTCAATATTAAAGTTTTTAAATTAATCGAAAATCTGTAGCAGAATGCTGACAGTTGATTGTACAAGACAAAAAAAGATGTATGATGAGTTTAAATAAAGACATCAAAGGTTACAAAATTATAACCTTTGAAATTTTGTAAAATCTCAATAATACTGATACTAATAATAACGATGATGATGATGATGATTTGAGGCCACGGATTTCTTCTTAAAGTTCATCAACCTACTCTATACTCTCTCTCTAACGAATAAGACGCCTCCACTATTCTTCCTTTTAAATAATCTACAAATAATGTACCTGTCTTGTTAGATGAGAGAGATAGATGTGGATGAGAGAAGAAAAAGGAAAAATTCATATTGGGCCGTTGATTTTTTTTTTTCTATATGAATAAAAACAGGAAGAAACTATACAGAACAAGACTATTTCAAGGTTTTTGAACTTGACAATGTTGTTTTAACCGAAAATAATAGTAATAAATGTTATGCAACAACTACAGTTGACTACTTTAACGAATAACAATGAGGAATGGACGAGAAAAAAAAAATACAACAGACAATCGTGGGATATTTCCCAAGTAGAACAGTTAAAAATACCAAAACGAACTGATACTTAATCAATCGTATTCAGGAAAGTCTCGATCTTGATCCTCATTCGTTTTAGATTTGTTCACTTTATAATTTCAGTATATTGTAGTCGTTATGCGGAAACAAGAACACACCACACAGGAAAGAGTTTCTTCTACATCTTCTCTTGTACGGAAATGAAAATTTGCTTCTCAATTAAATCTGATTGGAGAGGACTCGTTTAAGTGAGACACTATGAACGCCCAAGAATGCCTTACTTTTCCCACTCGTTACACACAGTGTTTTAGCATTCGTTGATATATACATAACTGTTATCATTATCGTAGTTGCTGTTAAAAACTAACTGTAACTGACATAGTTACCATAATGTTTGTGAGAAATCGATGCAAAAAATTGTTCTACAGAAACATCCATTTTGTTGATTAACAGAGGCAGTTTTTTTATATTTATAACAACAAAATTGCAATATTCAGTCATCTTCTTTTGAGAAGAGAATTGATCTTTGTAACACTTAGATATGCCTTAATTGACGGTTGCCTTGGATCATATAAGACTCGCTCACCTAGATAGTATGACTCTATCGCTTACTGAAGTAGCGAAGAAATCTCCCAGAGAGATAGTTAGCTTAGCTGAAAAGATATTTTTCCTGGGATATCAATAGATGGAGAGTTTAGAACAATAGATCAGCTGTGGTCGTAGTTCAGGAAGGCTACATGGTCAAACAACCCCTATAAATTAATCTAATCTAATCTAATTGCCTGCTTTTCCTGAGTCTTAACACAGAAACTTTTCTTGTGGAGAATCGTGATTGTCAACATTCCAAAGTGAAGCCGGTAAAACAACATAAACACCTAAGAATAATGTTCACTCGTAGGTCATCATGTGCATCTGGCGGTACATAAAGCTGATGCTGTGTTATGACCTCCTGGACCCAGGTAAACAATTTCTGAGGCTGAACGAATAAATCGGTCGAAAGGATCAGAAATCACTTGAAGACAACGCTAAGCCTCACGTTGCTTCGCACCCTCATTTGTTCCGATTGGTGCAAAATGCTTCGTCTGATGTATGTACAATTTGAAGCATTTGAACAATGGGTTGATGACTTTATCGCATCAATACCTGGAATTTTCATCGTTGCTGGAATTCGTATGTTATCAAAAAGAAGGCTCAAAGTGATAAATAAAAACCGAATTAATATTTTTCTACAAATAAAAGCGCTTTAATAAAAATAGAGATAGGGTTCGAGATATTAATTGGCAAAGAATACCATCAGATTAATTTCAGTAAATCTCTACTCTATTTCTTCATTATCATCCCTTACGGGTAGATTTGAGACGTTTTTTGTCATTTAAATTTAACGATAGACTCATAATTTGAAAGAATGAAACTGATACTTGAAGCCAGAGCTATACGAGAAAAAAAAACGTGAATTAAAAATAACAGGCGGTCGCGGAAAAAAACTGGTAGGTTTTATTAAAAAGTTCAATGTCGCCGCACAAACTTATAGATTGCAGATTACCGAACCAAAATTGAATAGAATCGAAATTTATAAAACTATTTTGTCTAACTCTACATTGTCAAATCTAGACTAATAGGGAAAGAACACGCATCAACCAGTATTATGATTTTTCAAATAAATTGAAGTGAGATCAAGCGAAATAGTCTCTGACCGCCTGTTTTCGCTCGATCTCACTTACGACCAATGCTCATATCTTCGTTTTGGGTCTAGATGTGATAATATGACTGTATACAGGTTGAGACAGTTCATCTAAGAACATATAGGAGGAGCTACAAGAACTGGGACAGTCTTATAGCTTGCGTCAGGGTTGAAAAGAGATAGCTAGTAGAATGTTTGTAAAATTACCCACCCACAAGATTATTCTATGTTCCTAGATGAAATGTTTGGACCTGTATCTTGTTAATACTGATTAGAGTTCAAATACACGCAACATACGTTCATAAAATAGAGGATATATTCACAGAGTTGTGT
>JAZBGY010000100.1:0-39490 GCA_037414755.1 Lydus trimaculatus | reverse complement strand
GAGAATGGTAAAAAAAATAGAGGAAAAAGACCGGAAACTGTCACTTTTCCCAGAATGTCAGAGAATATTGTATTGAAACGTAATAATGATAGATGGAGGAAAATTTCTTTACTTTTATAAAAATGCAAAAGGAAAATTGAATGGAAAATATTTCATGGCCTTAATATCTACATAAACTTTTATCTGGAAATACCACAGATAGTTGCAATTTAAACGGATGTGTCACTGTATGTGGTTGATTTTCATTATCATCATCATCATTGCTACCATGTAAAATTCGTATAACTTAAAAGAAAGTTAAAGGTTATGTTTAGAGAGGATTATAGGTTATAAATTCATAACCTTTAAATTCTTATAGAATCCGTTAAAATTTTGAAACTGTTAATTTGCATTGCAGACAAGGGTAGAAGTAATAATCAAGGTCGCAATTGAATGGAACATTCCAAATTATTCATAGATGAAATATTCACAGACATACTTTCATTTGATAAAAATCCAAAAATAACTGTAGATTGTCGTACAATTACAAAAAATAAAAAATAATCAATTACACCTGCATTATTCCCAGCATATTAATTGCATAAAATTTGTTATTTGTCTTTTTATTAATTCTATAACTATCTCTCTTTGTCTTTCGTTCGGTTGAATAGATGCATTGCACAATGATTCATCTGTACATTAAAAATAAAAATAGCAGATTTGTCACATATTTTTCCTAATTGAAAACTAGTTAAAACCGAAATTTATCAAGAATTTAAAAAAGTATTATCACCCTTTTTTTCCTCAAATGTACATAAATAGTTTCACGGGGGGGCTGTACAGGTGTGTGTTCCACCTGACTGATAGTAACACAACATAAATGGTCAATAACCTGAAATACCGACACAAATCTATACAATTTTGTGTGTTTATTGAATAATTAAATTTGGAGGGAAAAAAAACGTATGTCTTGTATAGATTTGACTGGAAAAATGTCGTTTAAATTGATATGTCTGGTAGAGGCGTCCTGTATAAAAATTGGAGACCTTGAATTGTCAAAGCCAACTATATTAAAAAAATGATTTTATAATAATAATAATGGTAATAATGAGTAATTCTTTAATTTTCTACAATTTTATCATTTTCCCATAATTAACAATAACGACCATTCTTATTGTTTTACTGGTATAGAGAGAGAACGAAATAAATTATTAATAATAAAAAGAAATGTTAATTGGAAATTGTTTATCAGTACATTTTTTTTTATTGTTTTTTAACCTACTTTTTGATTGTAAATAAAATAATTTACTACTCCTTCTCAATTAATTATAATTTAATTAAATATAAAGGTCACACCTGATATACAGAGCGAGGAATCTTTTGAATACTCCTCAATCTGTATATGTTTGTATTCTACAGGGTGTCATTGTTTTGATATCTTACCATTACCGTAAGGGCTATCGAAATATCCCCACATTGGTATACCGATTGCAGTAGCGCCAACAACAAAACAAATAAAACCCAAAACGGCAACACATGTTGAATATAAAGGTTTCACCTCCGCCATAATATATCATAAATAACAAATCATGATCATTTGTTTGAATTATTATTGTAAAATTCACACCACACAGACACTATTTACACAAACACAAATATGGTGTTATTATTATTATTATTGTTGTTGTTAATAATAATAATTTGAAATTTATAAATTGTTGTAATAACATAGAGCGCATGACGGTATTCCCAAAAAACAACAATATACGAATGAAAAATAATCCTAGAATTTTCCAATCAACAAACAACACCTTTAAAAATCGATACACTTGTTTGTTTATCACACATACATGCACGGAAAATTTGCAATACCACCCCTAAATTGGGGCAATTTCCAGTTTTGTTATTACAATCATTCTTATCAGTTTTACTAGTTGTGTTGTTGTTGTTGTTTTTTTTTGAATAATAATAGAGCTACTCTGGTGGTTGTTGTTGTTGTTGTTGTTATTGTTGTTGTTATGGTAAAGATGCGCGAGTTTTATTACGTGGTTTTAATCCAACTAAAGACCAGTTTTCTAATGTAACGACGTGTACACCTTCGTCGAGGTGTGCCGCCACCACGGCCACAACGAATCATCATAGATGGAAGGGGGCCACGTAGACAACAACATAGAGAGGATGGTGGATATTAAAATTGCAGTTCCACCAGTCTCTTTCGCATTGTTGTAAATATTGACGACAAAACAAAATAAATACATTAGACCTTCCAAAAATAATCGAAATAATATACAGGAAATTCACATTTTAATAGTCCAGATTGATTACCTACAGACAAGAATAATGGGGTAATTAGCCTCGAGGAGAACCAATCAAATTCAAATCGATTGGCAGTTATGTCAAGAAAATCTTCCTGTAAACACTTTTATCACCTGTTTCAGTAAATTGTGCAAATTAATCGAGAGGAATCTTGTTGTATTTCAACCCTTTTCAATCACAGACCACAGTTATCGTTAACTGTCAGATAAAGACCAACTACCCTTAAATCTTAACTTTGACAATAATGAATTATTCTATTACGTCTGTATTGGAACAATTGAATATTGAATGATTAAAAAAGGGTGTACAGGGGTGTAAAAGGTGTGTACGATTTATCAAATTCCATTTTAATGACTAAACAGTTGGTACACAGCTTTGTATGATTGATTTAAATACAATGAAAAATTGATTTGTTTTCAAATTCGCAACTGGTTTATTTACGATGCAAACAAATATAGAACGTGTCCATCCAATAGTGTACCAAGTATGCGCAACATCAAATTTTAACCCCAATCCAACGGATAAAGACTGAATTATATGGAAAAGAATAAAAATGAGGAAACAGCCAGATTTATTCATAGAAAGTGATTAAAAATTGCTGGTACAATAGGGGCTGCATTTAAAATACGCATTATATACCTATAACAAATAGATACAATAGAGGTAGGTCTATTTTCTAACAAAATACATCTAATAGGTCAGTGACTTGCGTCAAACCCATGTTTGAATCCATTCACTATTGGAATTTATTGGAAAAAATGTTCAAAAACAGTTATAGAGGAGAGCCAGTAGTTTTTCAAAATTGTCAATTATTTCTAATTGTCTACAATTTAATAAAATTGCTACAGCAAACTGAAAGTTGATAGATTTGAAAAAAAAAATGTTTATTTTTTAAACAAAATTACCGTTAAATTTATCAAATTTGAATTTTTAAATAAATAAAAGCGCCAAAATTTACGCAACCAACTAAACATTAGAAACAAATTTGGTAAAATTCTCTTGTAACCAACAAAAATACGCTAATCATTAGACTTTAGAATAAAAGAACAATGAGATAACGCTTATCAGTTTGATTAGTCGTTTGGTCGAATGAAAATGACAGTCGTCCAAACTTTTGCGCCAAAAATGCAACAATGGCGACTTGTAGGGGAGGATTTATTATTGAACCAATAATAATCGATTTTTAAATCAATGATTCTTCTCAAAATCTGTCTACACGTTATTATTGGTTAAATAAGATCAGTGGTGGTTGTTAGAGGGGAAGCTCCACTAACTAACCAACGGTAATCGTTGTTTTTTTTTTTTAAATTTCACATTAATCTAGTCTTATTGCAATTGGCTACACATAAAACCAATAGTAAAACTTTAAAAATTAAACCGATAAGATGAGCCAATAATAATCGATTATTTGGTAATTTTGTATTTGTTTTCAAAAATGCAACATTTATGATTGGTCAATTTTCACATGTTTTTTTCTTCAAACTCTACCAGGCCTACGGTGGCAAAATTTGGGAGATGATTCAAGTTTTAAAAGCTAGTAAAATTTGAAAGCTGACAAAAATTTGGAAATGGCTAAGAATTCAAAATTGAATGAGTTTTCTGTCGATTCTAAGGACGCTTTTTATTACTTTTTCTGTCATTGTTACGACTCACATTGTTATATACAGATTGAGACAGTTCATTTAGGAACATAGGAGAGAATACAAGAGCCGGGACAGTCTTATAGCTTTTGTGTGGATTGAAAAGAGATGGCTGGTGGAAGCTTTGTAAAATTACCCACTCTCAAGACTGTCTTACGTTTCTAGATGAATTGTCTCAGCCTGTATACCGTAATAATATCGGATCTAAGCTTATAGGGAAAAAACAATCATTTAGGTTGAGACATTGAAAATAGACACACAGGAGGAACTACAAGAATTGAGACAGTCTAATGCAATATAATCTCATCTTTCTCTCACTTATTGGAATCGAAATGTTTCTACTTAACTTGCGATAAAGATAACAAATGTCTTATCATCTGTTAAAAGAATAGAAATCCTTAGTGGTATGGTATGGAGGGGGGTGGATAGATATTTTTACAAATACTTTCTTTACCATCCCATCTTCTATTTATCTCTTTTCAACCCAGACGAAGACTATAAGACTGTTTCATTTCTTGTAGTTTCTCCAATGTTTCTACGCTAAGTTCATCTAGGAACATAGGAGGTACTACAAGTACTACAAGTCTTCGTTTGGGTTAAAGAGAAACGGTTTACGGAATCTTTGTAAAATTATCCACCCTCAAGACTGTCCTATGGTCCTAGATGAAATATATCAACCTGTATATAAACGTCTGTTGTATAAATATATTGCTTGATACTGTAGGAAGGGCGGCACACCAGAACGGGCTTAGAACCTGTTCAGACACGGCCAATTCCTCGCGGTTGGAACCGCATAAAAATTGATAGCTGTTCAGACACGGGGGAAACCGCGCTTGCGGACTTACAAGCGCCATCCAAGCTACATTTGAGTCAGTCAGTATGGTGGCATACATTTTCAACATGCGGAAATCGCCTTGCAACTGAACGACCTAATTGGATCCTGTAGCAATACAACCGCTCGGATCTGCTTTCCTGTGGTTGGGTTGCGAATCCTCGGTCCGTGCGGACAAGTGTGAACAACTAGGTATACGGTAATGTAAATATAGGATCCTCCTCGGAAACCGCCGTGTCTGAACAGGGTTTTAGGGCGGCATCACAACCAAATCCGCTCCTGCCATTTGTTCAAGTATTGACAATCTTATTTCAAGATTGCAGCAATTCTGTAAATAAAAATTAGCTAAACAGAAGAAATCTACATTTTTGCATTTTAATTGAATTCCACAATTAAAATTCATAGTTTTTACTGTTGTTTTTGTTTTAAAAAATTATAACATGAATACCCACTTGTACAAGATGTGAAATTCAGTCAGAATGCTTTTTGTTATTCACTAGACGTTTATGAAATAAATTAAAATAATTTCAACGTTTTCTTTATTACTAACGAAATAATAGCGAAATATTCATTTTATTTACAATAATAACGCTAATAATCAACGTTCATTATTGTTTTGAATAATTCGTGAAGAAGGAGCAAAGTTCACGCATATATCACCGAAATTAGAAGCAATTACATTGTTAAATATGGTAATAGAAGTATTTTTGTCAGTTTTGTTTCTCTCTTTTCTGCTCAATTGCTTACACATTTCTGCTATAGAATTTAATTGAAATCCAATGAAAAACGTTTCCGTAAACACACAAAAAAAATACACCCCTCCGTTATTCAAATGATAAGCCAAATATATATGGATGTATGTGTGTAGGTGTTTCAATAGGAAATCTGTCAATTGCTTTTTCGCTTCACCTCCATTCTCCATTTCATACCGTTCTTGTGGTGTTAACAACGGCATTTGAAATAGAAACATGCCACGATTGCCACCAGACGACTATTACCAGTATATCACTCTATTGTTCCAGTCTGTTACGTCAAACGGTCAACATGTAATCGATTACCAACTCTATCCATCTTTATTTCAATTACTGTTAAACTAATCTTTGCCTTTTTTCCCCCCGTGTCTTGTTCTACTACATTTTCTAGATAACATATATAATGAGTTTAACAATTTTTCATTTGCCACTGTTTAATGTTGGAGAAATGTAAATGAAAAACGAGCAAGCACAAACAAAAAATAATAACGAAAGAAAATTACCATTAACTGATAAGAGATAAATGGCTAAATTTGTACTTAAAGTGGGTGGTTTGTTGACTGTGTGCATGTATTTGAAATGTGGTTTTTGTCGTAAAATGCCCATTTTTCTTCCGTTTAAGTTATTCTAATGCAATAAAGTGGAACGTGGGACGACAAATGATCTCTTTAGTAAAAACATTGAATTTGTGAAATATGTTTGATGAGACTTTGAATCGGTTTACGTTTATCAACAAATTCTTAACGGCAACTGCCGAATTTGGCGATAAACTGATATTTTTCAATGAATAACAATGTTTAAAAATTACTGCGTCCCATCTGGGTCAACTATCCGAATTTGGGGTTGTAAAGGGTAGAGTTCGGGAATGTTTTACCGTCAGGACGGTGTCGTGTAGGATCTCCTGAAGGCATCAAGTTTGAGAGAGGTAAATTAAATTACAACTAAGTATGGGTGTGAAAGACTTCTGAGAGGCAGATATTCTAAAATTTGAAAATCCTGTATATCTGTTTTAGAGCATAAATATTCACGAGTATAACAAAGATGCTAGACGGTTTCCCATCTGTATATGTCTAACTATCTACAGAAAATCGTGAAAGTGTTTAAATAGAGTTCTGTGTTCGGAGGCAGTTTCAACTCCCTCGTACACATTTGAGGTCAAATTGTAAATTATATTCTATTCGGCTCACACTTACATTTAAATTTACTCGATCAGAAATAGTCGTAAAATTTTCTATACATCATTATGGATTTTTAGGGAGTTGTCTGTCTCTAGAGACTAAAATATCGTTGTAGCATTAAATGTAGATGCTACATCAATTTTAATACAACCATCCAATGTAAGGATTCTACACTACAACAAACTTGATAACAAGCATTTGTTCGTTAGAAATAAACTATAAAAAAGAAAGGAATGTTTGTGAATCAAGGGATTGTAGGTCTTTGGAGGGAAATTATCCAATCCGGTAAATTCAACCAGTTATCAGAACAATTCCTGTTGTAGACATATATATAGGCAATTGCCAAAGGACGTCGAATAACATCAAACTTAATAATTGGTATTGTCCTGTTCAAATAAATTTTGTTATCGTTTCGATATAACGAACAATTTTCACACTTTCTTTTTACTTGTTACTTTCTGATACGATAACTGTCACTTGTCAAGTCGCATTTCTCTACGAAATCTGGTAAGTTTATCCTTTAGAATAAAGCGCTCAAGTAGCTCTATTCTCTCAATCACATTAACTACAATGTGACACTTTTAAATGTGAAAGTTGACGCATTTTTGCCAATTTTTTCGCTAATAACGTGATTGGAAATTTTGTTACAGTCCGATAGACAATACAGAAATTGCCAATTTCCTCTCTGTTTTTTTTTATTTAATCACACAACCTAGTCAGAGAGGTATCCAAGGAAATGCAGACGAAATCGATATTGTCATTAAATTTTCAACTTACTTATTATCGATTTTAAATTAAGTCGAATCTCATGCAATTAAATTTAAGCATTTTATGATTATTGAAAAAACACACCCTTAAATTTGTTTTAATTAAATTGGAAATTAATAGGACAAAGGGATTCGGAACTATGTTGTAGGTAATAAAAGACAACAATTAGGCCAAGTGATATATTTAGCAATATTGACAGAATCACCTCAATGTTGTACCCTTCTCGACATATAGAATTAAATAAATATTTCATTAATAATTTAGCTAACAATACATTTGGTTTAATTTATTTTTTTAAATATATTTTATTTTGGTAAGGGAGGCACGCCAAGAATTTGAAATGCGCGCCGCAATTTCTTGTAATTTATTTATTTCAACATACACACATCTATACATAGTTACATAATTACAGTACATAATATTTAAATATATAGAATCGTTTAAAATTAGATATATCCAGACATGCAGCCCCATTAAGGGTGTGGCTGGAAGGACCTTTAATGGGGGGGCAGCTGGTAATGGATACGTATCACTCCTCATCAATTTTTGCCCATGGGGGAGGAAACTAATAAATTCAACTAAAATTCGAGAATAATTGATGTGGAGTATTTTCAATTTTACTATTAATTTTTTACGGTTTTTCGTTGATGAATTTACTCGTTAAATAATAATTATTGTTGTTAATTAAGGAGAATAAATAAAATAAATAAAGTTGGATTAAATCTCTTAGCCGGGAAACGCGCCAGTTTTGTTGTTTATGTTGAATAAACTTTATAACAACGCCAGACTTTATGTTTTCATAAATTCTCTTTATTTCTGAAATTTTCCACAAACACAAAAAGATCAAAATGTCCAATATTTTAACATTTTTGTATTATTTTTTTTAAAATGTAATTTTGTATTTGAACAAACTAAAAAAATGGTATAGAATGTCTGACGTGGTTGTTGTACGGTAAACTTGTCCATTTCGTATGATTTTAACCCCATTTTTGGAACAGGCCCATCCGTTGACATCGACAATTCGATCCCCATAGATTACAACGACACGAACTGTTATAACAACAATCATTTGGACGATGATCACAATTGCCACCTCTTCTGATACAAGCACGTCTGAAAAGGTAAATTAAGGAAGAACGTCTGGAAGAGAAAAATTAGAAGAAGTATCAACTTACAACCACATCGACTCGTTTTATTTTACCATTTAAAACATATTCAATACTAAATCTAAGTGAGAGACAATGCAACAACATTGACTAGCTATACAACTGGTAGAATTTACATATTATTACGGTAAAATTAGAATTTTCCTTTATTAAATAAGGAATTTTGATGAAAATTTTGTGTAATAATATGTAAATTACAAACTACTCTTTCACGATGTGGTTACAAGAGCTTTTAGGGCGGCCCTACAGAACGTAAAACATTTAAACACTGTTACCAATTACTACGAGGAATCAGTGGCAATTCTCCATTTATTTCCACTAACCTTGTTGGTTGTTTGTTTGTTATTTTTAATTTTGTACACAAAAGAGTAAAAGACAACATCAAGCCTTATAGTAGTGACAATTTCAGTTTTAATAACAATTTGCCAAGAAAGCTGACTATAAACGCTATAACGATCTATAATTTGCTTATGTTATACTCACTTCTGTGCTGATTGTAATAAGCGATCAATAGCATTTTCACTATAATCGTCTTCTGACGGTGGCAAGACGTCATCTGTAAACAATAAAACTCAAACGGTTTAACTTCAAATCAACTAACGACAGCTTCAATTTTGATTATTATTATTATAAAGCTGAAAATGTGTTGGAATTTAATCAAGTCGTTATTGTTGAATATTGCAGAGGTTAATTTATTGTTTCATGCTAATTGTGTAAATGTTTTCTATTAAATTTAACATGAATTTTATTTTAAAGTTAACACATACATTATAAACGAATATTCTCCCGGCGCCTCCACCATTTTCACGCTATTTCGGGTAAGTATATGAATTTTTTTTAATTTTTTTTTTGCAAACATTACCCTAAAACAACACTTCCTCGTAAACCAAGAGATACTAGCTGCTTTTCACTTTATCGCAATTCGGCTACTGAAGGGTTTGTAATAAATCATGATTTTTAAAATTTGAACCTGTTGAAAATCTCCTTACGCTACAAAAACCACAATGTACATCGCTAAAAGTCAATTTTTTTTTTTGGCGTAACATTAAAATTGAGTTCTCGTACTTTTACTCACGAAACTTCTATGAAACAGTAGCAACGATAAGTCTATAATCTGATTAAGGTTGCAAAGTTATCCGCTTAAAAAGTCGACTAAAGTCAAACACTCATAGGTGATTTAATGTTGGCAATTAAAGTTCTATACAGATTTTAGAAAATGTCAACAACTTATTGCCTTATGTGTCTATCAAAGGATTAATCTAAGAGGGTTTTAGTTGTGTCTATAAGGGCAAACATACCACATCAATGGTTTTGTTTGAAACTCGATTTTATATCGACTACTACAAGGATTGAAATCATCTAACTTGTACTTGACAGACTATACATAAAGCTTCTATTGGTTGTTTTACAAATTCCAATTGAATTGGAAATATCGGATTTATTATATTTTTAGCAGAATTTCTATAAAATAATAACCAGCTACACGTGTACACTTTTGACACATTTCAAGCCATCCGTATTAGTTAGTTTGATTAAAACGGTGACATCAAAAGTACAACAATCACAAAGTAAATTGAATTCTTTGAAAATTGAAACAAATAACATGAAGCTCTTAATAAAGTGTTGCCTTTTGAGAATCATAGATTCTTGACAATCTAAATCCAATAATCTCTAAAGCATTGAAGCTTTGATTGATGACTAGCGTTCTATTCAGAGCCACCGTAACCTTTACGTACTCCACCCTCCCAAATGATTGCATCAACTACATAAAAAGCGGGTCGTTAAGTTGAAGATGTTGTTATTAATTTCAACAATAATGATAGTGATGTACAGCCAATTTATTAGACTATTCAACTAGAGTTGATTGAATTGTCGGATGTTGGCAAATTATTATCTTTACAACATCAACATGAACATTAATATCAAACGTTAATCTCCGGTATAACGTTACAAAAAACCAGCAGTATTTAATAATAATGAAACAAATTGCTCTTGGCTAAACAATAAAACTGATAAATATACGAGAAGATATAAAATTAAATTGAATCAACTGTAAAGTCAAGACTAACAGTGATATACGTACATTTTCATTCGTTTTGCTTACTGATTGTGCGAGTATTGCTTCTGGTTTTAATCCATCCGTGAAAAAGAAATCACAATTTATATTACACGTCACAAACAAATACACGGGAAATTTTGTAAATGGTTGTGTTCCTAACGCACTTCTTTACAAAAACTGAAAACAATTACAGACAACTTAATTTAAAGATAATTGCCAAGTAAAAATCTAATTTTTGTCGAAAATAGAATGAAGTTTAACACAAAGACATTCCGGAATCGTTTGAATTGTGCCAAATAAATTTACGAATAAAATCCAATTTTTGTGAAATGTTTGTCTGGCGCATCCACCATTTTTACAAACAACTAATTGTAAATTTTCATCACAAAGTATCTAATTGTAAATATTCGGTTGGTTAAAATTCCAGGTAATTTTACGAAATACATATGTTATCCTAAGATTTGTTTCAATTTAAATAACATCCGTTTAATGTACACATATTTCCTTTAATTCCATTATTAATGTCACGTTTTTAACGAATAGAAAGTGTTGCTATTTTCATATAAATAAGGAAAATTCCGCTAGCAGATCACGTCCCTTATCCATACAGAATTCTGTCGTCTTTTGTCATCATGAACTCTATATCCTACATAGAATTATTGTGATTTAATTATACTAGATAGGATTAAATGTCTTTGTCGCTGCAGAGAATAAAATTTTAGATTTACTACAGTGGATTTTACACAGCAATATTCTAATATTAATAATAATAATGATGTTATCAGAGTTATTTGTATCACTAGTTCAGAAATTGAAGTTCGCCTGCAGCCGGATTCGTACTCGCAAAACAGTTTCTGGACTTTTTGTGTTTTGGGTAAATTTTATAAATAACGATAAAAAAGGAAAATTTAATTATAGGCAAAAACGACAATTTCCAAAGGCCCTAACTAACAGGGAACCCTCAAATTATTCAATCGATTGTATTAATTAGTTAGTCTTCATGTAATAATTTAGAAATCATGATGTCACTGCTTTGATTCCTTCTCCCTCATGAGCGTAAAATTTGCCGCTTTTGATCAAAATTTTTGGCATTTTTCGTTTCTATCGATAGATTTACAGCAAAATCTTTCAACATTCGACGTTTTTTGATAAGAATCTTTGGAAATTCTCGTCTATTTTGTTAAAATCAGTGCAAAATTATCCATTTTTGAGCAGAATCTGTGGAAATTCTGGCTTATTTTAAATAAATTAACGCAAAATTTCGGTCATAATTTATGAATTTTTGCTTATTCTGATGGATCTAACGTAAAACTTTTTTATTTTGATAAAATATTGCAATTTTTGGATAAAACGTTTGGTCGTTAAAAAACATATGGATTTAAGACTTCCTAGGAGTTCCTCAACAAACAAGAAAGAACCATTTTGGAATGGGCATGCAGCTGTAGAATTGGCAAAAAAAAATTAACACTAACGTTTGGAAATATTGGGAGTGCCCCGATGGTATCACCCAGTGGAGACTGCCCCCCCTAGTAACGAAACTAATAAATGTCGTATATATAATGTTGTTTTGTTTTGAAAGAGATTTTATCTAAAGTTGGTTTCCTTTAAGAAAAATATCTGAATTCAACACTTAAAATGGGCGACACTGTCGTGATGTATTAAGCCTATTTCCGTACGATTTTTTACAGATAGAAAACTAACGATTCCAGAAGAAGACACAAAAACGTATATGGTTTAATGAAGTGCAACCAAAGTGAGATAGAAAACATATACCGACAATCTGTCAAGCCATTTAATTTATCTAACAAAGATGCCTGTTGCGTATCGCTAGAGGCGCGTGCCAAGCTTTTTATTATTCAAGCCTTTGATAAATTGCTGAAAGGAATTTAACGATACTGTTTCCTATTGGAAAAGTGACAAGGGAATTTTTCAATATTATTATTATTATTATTGATGAATTATTGATACAATGTCGATGTTGTTTTCTATGTACGACGGTAAACAAAATTAGAAAAAATTGGTAAGACTTCAATAGCAAACGTACACAATCGAAGCCTACTTGAAGAATGGATGATAAACAAATATTATTGACAGTTAATCGATATTTGCACAATTTTGTTTGATCTATTGCCATGATCTACAAGACAAATCTTTAGAATAGATCTAAAAGTGGAGTATTTTGAACGAAATCCCGATCATCCTTACACGTAAAGCCGAGACTACGACTAAAATTCTCAACATATGTTAGGAATCAAACTTCTAAAAAAACTTGTTTTTTTTAAATAAAATTCAACTTACCATCATCTAGATAAGGTCCAGCATTTGCTGTTGGTAACAATTCGGCAAGAACTAGAACAATACAGGAGGCCAATACCAACCAAGTATACTTCATGATCGATTAATTTTCTATATTCAACTTTGATTTAAAAATTAATAAAATATGCAACTGATACGAAATGTTCAAATTGTTGAGAACAACTTTATTATTGTTGTTATTATTGTTGCTGTTGCTGGTATCAGTCGCTGATAGTGAATGGGGCGTCCTCTGATCAAGTGTCGCGGTTATACTGCAGACGGTGGACGACGCCTCCTACAAAAAGGGCATGCGTTTCGGCGCCCACGACAAGACAAAATTAACGTTAACGTTAATAATGACAACAACACGAATTTGATAAAAGTCTTGTTGCATACTACCAATTAATCAACATCAAATTATGATAAAAATTATTATTAGATTTGTTTCATACCAGATTAGATGAAAGAAATATCAAGGAATTTGCAATAAATTAAATGAATTTTTTTTGTAGTGAAATATACATAAATTGAAATACTGAAGTGATATTAACGATGAGACCAATTTGCATATCGAATTCAACTTATAAGGATGACAGTGGTGAGACAAATTTATGAATGAAATTTTAGACTATTTGATTGATTCCCTAGTTGATTATTTTCTCTAGAAAATAAGATTTATCGAATTTTTAATAAAATTTCATTAATAATAACGGTTTTAAATTAATTAAAGATGATCAACAAGTAATTGGAGAATGGGGCTCATGTTTTATAACTGTAATAAACTGAAACTTACGCTTATCCACGTAAAACTTACATAAAATCTTTAAAGATAATTTCGAATTGCATTGTCGATATTACTGGAATTTATGGAGCGTCAGGTATATTTGTTCATTCAAAAATATGTGAAATATTCGCTATAAATTCAACTTGTATTTGAATGTCGTGTGTATTAGATTGTATTGCTTGAAACATGTCGTATTAAAGTTATGACAACTCCTAATCGAGAATTACATAAATACGAAGGCAATCGATATTGCTTTAAAGTTTAATAACACCAATCGAGACTACATTGTTACAATATCAACAATTCCATATTCCATAGAGATTCAAATTAATCGAGTTATTGTTATTTCTTAATAGATAGTTTAAAAGAGATTAGGTACACTTTAATTAGGTGTGTAAAGTGTGGTTTTAAACCCCTTCAAGTGTTTAGCGTTCTAAATTTGTTTACAAATTCAATGTTGACAAAGACCTAACTGTTTGTAGATTGATTGAGGAGTTGAGTTTTGTTTAACTCAACATACTTGAAATTATCTATCAACAAATTGTCTCCCATAATTATACAGAAATAACTCAACATACTACAGATAAAACAGGATTATAGCCCTTTCACATTAAACTATATAGAGAGGTTTATAAAGAAGACAAAAGGATGAGTTAATTAATTCTGTGGGATATTGTGTGAATGTTAGTAGTAATTACGATGATTACGACAATAATAATAATATTCCAGACAGAAGAGTATAGGGCTTTAAGCGCAGTCAGCATCATTTAAATGAAATTTTGAGAAATATTGTTGCTATTCACTCAATTGTTTATAAAGTAAATAATATAAAAATCTTGGAAAGTTATATAGAATGTATTTGCACAACCTAACGATCCTTATAGTTAATTTAGCAACGTACCTAAGAAAACACAAATAAGAGTTGAATTTGCAAGATCTGCAACTGTCTAAATTCAGATGGTCAGTAATTTGATCAATGTCAGCTGAAGTTTCATGTTCTGTCTGTATAATTATAACAAAAACTTAAAATCGATACTCTAAACCAGCGGTTACCAAACTATTATTTCAAAAATCTCAGCACCGCTACAAACATCCCAATCTTTGGTTTAAATCAAATGGTAAGAGATCGCTTTGTCAGCACAGTGTCTGTGGAGCCTCAAGCTTCTTTGCTAACCACTGTTCTTCACTAATGCTAATAAACAAGTGTTAACTCCCTCTTATTATTACGTTTCAAGAAGGTAAAAATAACCGTCATATGAAGTTACAATAAACTACAGAAACCGTCAATTAACGTAAATTATATTTCATTTATCTCTTGAATCAATATTGTATAACGAACAATTCATTTTCGTCTTATTAAGAGTGTTCCTACTTACTATTGTATTGTTCGTTTATCGTTATTATTATCATTCGGTAAACAAGAGCTAATCAAGCATTTTGATCTCAATTCATATAATAAATTGAATAAAAATTGATTGCCTTCAATATGTTATCAATAATTCTAGAAGCATTTCCTTAATTTAAGACTATTACATATCAGAAAATTGATGTAAATTGAATTTTATATAAATGGTGGATGCGCCGGGCGACTAGCAAAATTACATCTTCTTTCCATTATAATTATGGATATTAAAATGATTTTTATTTTTAGATTTATTTTGAATGTTACCTTGATCCATCATCTAGAATATGACAACAATCCTAGCAGGATGCGATACAATTTAATTTAGGAACTAGATTAGGATGATTAGCGAGTGACATTGTTCCATATTTGGGATTATATCCTACATCTGTGTCAGTAAGAGTATTATAATTGAAATTCATATAATATAGGTACGTATATTGAATTACGTATTGGAACAAATTTCATTGATTTTATATTAATTACTAATCTTTAATAATTTTGTTCACAGTATATCAATTAGAAGGATTAATGGGGTTGTGTGTTGTGTTAAAATGTATGAAATGATAATGGTCACGTTTTTCATTAAATAGAACATCACGTTGCTGTTCTTCAACATTTATTATCATTGTTATTATTATTATTTTGTTTGTTGTTGTCCAGTTTGATACAACAGAAAGTCAGATTGCGGTAAATCATCAACCTCCTACATCAATGAATAAGCGGATTTTACTGTCCTGTCTGTTTTGAGTAGCCATTCATCTGGACTTTACCATATTATTATTATTAAGAAGGGAAAAATATATCAAAAGATTCATAGAAATCCGCCTACAGTAGAGCTTATTTCTGGACATTTGATTTTCAGACTGGCATAAAGTTCAACTGTAAAGAAAATGAAATAGGACGTTCTATCAATTTTATCTTTATTTGAAAACAACGGTTTTTGATTTGTTTTACAAATTGTACCAGGAATCAGTCTATTCGACTAGGAATTTTGTTTTTTTTTTTGTTTTTTTCGATAAAATTAATACTACAACACAGCCTATTTTCAAAGAAATCCAGATAAAATTTCAAATACCACATCTTGAATTTTTGCCATACTTTTTACGTAAATCTTTGATTAATTGATCGTAAATTTTCGAATTTTCTCGACGATAATACGTTTGTTTCAATTGTTTATTGTGGTATTTCTTGATACCTGGCCAATGTACCATAAATACACCATCCAATATAACGAAATTATAACCGATAAGGCACATTTCCAACATCTGCAACACGGTGTAGTTTAAATAAACCGCCAATTATTGAAAGTTCAACGTCCAACCAAGAGATGTCGCTATATCTTGTTTGTTTTTATTCAACAATTTCAGTCATAATTTGCAATTATTTATAAACTACTACAAATTTATTGATGTTTTTGTATTGCAAATATTGAGTTAGAGTATTTAAATTATTTTTATTCAAAACTGTAAGGATTTGTAGTTTCTTGATGGATGTAGCGACATCTATTGATCGGTCTGAAAACGCTTGTATTAAGGCGCGTATTTTGAACTTGCCTGACTCATTTTGTCTTGAACGCCTTCCCATGACATATTTTCGTTATATAATGGTTCATTTCTTGTGCCAATATAGATAGGTTCCCATCGGTGGTATGGATGTTCTCTTTTAACGACAGCAAAAAGCTGAAATTATTAATTTAACAAAAATCTACCTTTACACAATGATATCATTACCTTAACTGTATTTGTATTCGATTCAATCCAATTGGTGATACCAGGAAATTTCTGACAATGTGTACAAATATATCTATGAAAATATACAGCACGTTCATGTTTTATTGATAACAATAATTGTTGTTTATTTATCGGTATTGCATAATCGATAATTTCAAAAATAGGCACCACATAAACTAGGGACGGATTGATTGAATTTATTTTTAAATTATCATTATTGTTTAAAAAATTAATAAAATTTGTTGCTAAATGTCGATTTGGTATTAATTGTACATCAGCAACAATAACAAATTCAGTTTCAGCTAAATTCCTTGCAACATTCCGACAAACATTTATCGGATATTTTAAATGATTCAAATAACGAAATGTTTGAAATTTCCTCGAATCGAACACTCTACAATCGGTTCGCGTTATTAAATTATTATCGATACTAGGTGGTGAATTAACAGGAAATACAAAATGTAATGAGATTTTCGACATTTCCGGTGTACATTGACAGAAATGTTCTAATTGTTGTATAGCTAAATCTGCATCGAAATCAGGAACAAAAGCTGCAACACTAATCGGACCATCCCAAAATCTGAAAATTTTCTAAAATCACAACTGACTGTTTTTGATGTTTGATTCAAATTTACAATTACCTAGCAATTTCCGGTAGATAATTGATAAAATCTACTGTAATATGTGTAACGTAAGTAACTTGAGGTAAATCAGCGAATTTACCTTCGATTATATTGTAAAGTACACGGTAAGGACTCGATTCACCTTGTTCAGGTGGATGGTTTAAATCAACATCTTTATACAAAAACTGTTCAGGAAGACTATAGCGAAAATTACAGTAACTTTCATTCAGTTGAAATGCCGCCAAGTAATCACCAGGTACTTCATTAACATTCAAATGGAAATTATCAAAATCATCATGGAAAATTAATGAATAATTTACAATTAACCACAAACAACAGATAAATGTTAATAAAAACAGGATTTTCAACAATCTATACATGACTTAAACTAAGTATTACTTAACAAAAAAATTAATATCCACTTTAATAAGCAACATCACGTGTTTACTTTAGGAAAATATATACAAAACTACAATAACACACCCTGGTGGTGGAAAACCGTACAATTTATTGCAGGGTAGTTGCGGTGAAAATGGACGCAATATGAAAGGAAAATCAATAATACAAAAAATTCCACCCGTAACAGAGCAAAAATAGTTATTATCCATTGATAACGTCACAAATTACTACAAGATCTTCCCCAAAAATTACTAATAATTAATCTACACCCTCCTACCAATTTACCCCGAATCTTGTAGAATCATCTTGATTTGTTTATTAACCCTCCATGGGTAGGGCTTTATTTATTTTTATATTCCACCACAGTTAATGGGGTTTGTAGTGTTTGTTTTTTTTTTGTATGTTGTCAAGAATAATGACAGTTTATCAATGGTAGTGGCACGCTATCAGAGCAAACGGGGGAGCGTCACGACGCTACTACCGCTCCCATTTATTCTCTATATAGACGATTACAAAATAGAGTAGAACAATGCGTCGTGATGGTGTCACCATTATCAATAACAAATGCATTGATTTCAATTATTATCGGTTATGAATAAATTTCCAAAATGTACAATTAAAGTTGTACCATTATATCAGAAAATTACAATTGAAAATCAACGAAAAAACGATAATTATTTTATTGAAAATCGAACAAAAAGGGCACATTTCTCTTATCAAAGTGGTGTACAAGTGAGTATTGTTGTTATTTTATTATTAATAAATTAATTGTTGATAAATTTGGAGGTGATACAATCGAATATGTACGAACCGGTAATAGATCGTTGTCCGATCAATTCGAAATACAACAATTGTACAACGGATCAAATAAAACCGAATGATTTGATACCACCGGAAAAACCGCCAAGGAAATTAAAATTGAAACGGCACATATCCCAGGAAGGTACGTATTAAAAAAAAAAACAATATCGTAACAACAAAATTGTTTGATTAATGATAATTTTGTTTATAACCGCTAATTATGTAATACTTGAACAGGACCGGATTTCAAATATTCTTTAAGAAATTGTTGTTGTCATCTAATTAAATGGTTGCTTACAGTATGATTAAGTCCGGTTCTGTCTCTAATATTTAACTATTAAATAATTATCTAATTTATTTGTGATGGTACGCAAGCGTATTCTATTCGTTTAGTGTGAAGTTTTATAACAAAAATTTATGATTTCATTATGTTGAAACTCTTCGTGTATTGTTAATTTATTAATTTACAACGAAAAAAAAAAATGATAAAATCTCTGTTACAGTAGTACCATCAGCAATAAACTGTGATAATAATAGAATGCGAAATCCACCGGCATCACCACCACCACCGCCGACGCCAACAACAATCTCCCCTAGAGATGTATGTGTTGATATCGATAATATCAATTTAGAAACAAATAATTTTAATAGTAATAACAATAATAATAATAATAATAATCAAAAAAATAATATTAATAATAATAATCATCATAATAATAAAAAATTAATAAATAAATCCGTACAAACAACACATTTAGTACCATATCGTTTGAGATTTTGGCCACGTACAACATGTGATAAAAAATGTGATCCAAATGAAACGAATTGTTGTACAACAATACGTATAACATGTATATGTCGCATTATAAGTCAATGGTTATTATCACAAATTGGTTTAACGATAGTTGTTTTAATATGGGCATTATTGGGTGCTTTGGCTTTCTATCATACAGAAGGTGAGTCAAAGAAAAACAATGCAAAAACAACAATATCAGATAAATTGTTGTTTTTCCATATATTATTAGAAAAATGGTATAGGTACGGTTATGTTTTTATATTTTTCTAACACTATACAGATTAATACCCACCGCAAGGTTATTTTTTGATGTTTATACGTATAGTCGAGTATAAAACATCGATAAATTATTGTCATTATAACATGGTTTTTTTATTGTGTGTAATGTTGTTAATTTTATCATGAACACAGTATTGATTTTTTCCAATAAAACTAACAACTGAATGGATATTCTTAGAATAAACTGTTCCATTCTTTCAAATAAATAATTGATTAATTTTGCAAGCTACATAATTATTTCCAAACATTTCTATTAATTAACAACATTCTTAGTAGTTTTGTTAAAGATGCATGCACACTGTAGCGCATTACAGCAGCGGCGATCCTAGATATTTGCCCGTTTATGTGTAAAGGCGCGTCTCCATATGCACACATTTAGCCGGCAACAAGTTGCTGTATTAAGTTTCTCGCGTAGGTAGCAGCGCATGTCAGCAGTTTTGAGTGCTACCCACGTACCCGCGCAACACAGCCACACCTTCAATATGTTCCATGCGATAGCGGTAAATGGATAAACATTAAAGGAATTCTCGGTGCTTTCGTTATGAAATATAAAACTCTAAAATGTAAGAAAATGGTAGTACGGCAAACAAACGACACATGGAACAGGTAATTAAAACGGAAATTTGCGGTCGCGTGTAGTCCAGTATAGACAGTATCCGCCGGTTTAATGCGTCCGTGTGAAGACGCGCCTTTACAGCAAAACCGGCCGTCTCCTATAACTTACGTCAATCGACTATTTATTAAAAGTAAAATAAGCCATTGGTCGCCCCTGTAAGACGCACTACTCGCAAAGTAGATAGGATCGCCCCTGAACATGTGCATAATACAATTGTGAACATTCTGGAATGCTTGTAATGCTAAGCAACAATCAGAAAAACATGTAGAATTCTCAACTATCCGGAAGATGTAGACATAGAATCGTGTCTAAACACCAATGACCGTCGAGTCCTTCTGACATAGGGCAGGACAAGGTCTTGAGTACATAGGGAAGATGCATTATCATTCTCACGCCTTACGCATGATCTAGAACGGGATAAAGAGAGAGGAAGCGGTCGGAGGTACCTTTTCCCAACGCGCCCTAAGCACCTACCTGTTTTGGGTGGTGCTAAATACGAGCCTGGATGTATAGATTTCAATTGAAACGTTAGAAACAAATTGGTAGAAAAACGATAAAACCAAAGACAGTCACGGTATCGTCATGTTATTTTATTGTGCCTTTATAGTAATGGCCCATTACTTTAAGGGTGTGTTCGTAATGGAATGAACAATAAAGCGTAGCTAAATATAAATCTTCAAAACAGAACTTCCATTTATGTATTCCACTTGGCTCATTTTAGTTTTTCTCCCCAATCTCTCTATAACTCATTCACATTAAGCAAAAATGATTTTGCAAACGTAATCCTCATCGATTCTGTATTGTAATTTGCACCTGTGTTTAATTAAAATGAATAATAGTTAATTGCGCAATTATGTTAAAGCTGTTTCTTGGCAATTTTCCATCTTATTACCTACATACAGAGGAGAGTGTTCGTAACAGGACTTTCATTTAAATGTAATTGTTTTCGGTCGTTACCGATCAACCTGAATACTTCATCGTATTTGATCAATATTACAACAATCTATGCCAGGGTTGTTGTAACTATAGTTTAATGACTTTTCTTGTACTTATAATTTCACACCTCAATTTTAAACTTTACTTGTTAATTGACTAACGCAATGTTGCGAGGGCTTACATACGCTTCAAAAATTTGCGTCTTGAATCTATTCGACTTGTTGTTAATGTTAGCGTGACATTTAGCTTTATAGGTGACTGTTACTGTTAGCATTAATGTTGCGGAACCTCCATTTATTGTCAGTTCAAAGACATCTCACCTACTTCAAGTTATTGAATTTCCATTATCTGATCGAATATTTCCCAAGTCTAACAACCCGATTATTACGACATTTATGCTTTATTTCAGTATTAAAACTTTATAAGAATTTGATAAATTATCAAACTTTATAGAATAAACTAATTTTTGAACCAAAAAAAAAAAGTGCTGCAATGCAGTTACAGTTGGAAACTTTTTTAAAATTTCTACCAAACATGAAAATTGACAAATTTATTGTTATTTATTTCTATAGGGCCACGTGAATTAGAACAATCTAATCAGTTAATCAAACTACAAAATGATTTATCAATTCAATTAGCAACAATTTTACGACAAACCGATGAATATAAAGAAGAATGGTATAATACGGTTAGTAAATATATGAAGAAACATGAATCATTATTATTAGAAGCAGTTAGTGCTGGTTATGGTGAAGGTGGTAATGGTAGTATATGGACATATCCTGGTTGTATTCTATTTGCAGTCTCTCTATTAACAACACTTGGTAAACAAACAATTCTTACAACTCTGTTTTTATTTATTGATAAATTTTGGGGTAATTGTACAGGTTTTGGTGCACCAGTACCACGTACATCATTAGGACGTGGTTCAGCAATATTATTTGCAGCAATCGGTATACCATTACATTTTTTATTAATATTAAATATGGGTAATTTAGGTGCTGTTAAATTACAACAATTAGCTAATCGTAATTGTAATACATTAAGTGAAATACCCACAATACCACAACCAAAATGGTTGAAATTATTTCCAATTATTGCAATATTCATTTATTATATAATTGGTGTTACAATATTTGGTTTTATCAGACAACATACAATTATTGATTCATTAATGTTTCCATTAAATTTTACAGCAGCTGGTGGTGTTGCACAACAATTAGGTTATATAAGGATCATATATGCTATTTATTTAGAATTTGCTGTAACTTTAGCAGCATTAGTGCTATCATTGATACAAGCTTCCGCTACCAGAGGTATTGTTGATATGGGTTTAAAGTTAGGCTTGTTAACAAATACTTAATGTGCCTTTTTTCTCCACTCTTTCTTTCTCTCTTGATTTCCTATGATTAACACAATTTGCCTTGTATCCCCCTCTTAATTTGTAAAGCTTATTTTGACAATAATTGTAAGGGAAAATAATATCGGAATTGTTCCTCTATGTGCAATTATTTTTAATCAAACTGTTACCTAAATTGTAAAAAAGTGGCGCATGGACTGTAATTCAATTAGAAAGATAAATAGCAATCAATAGCTATATTGCTGCCGTAACTAGAGTTTCTGGCACCTGGGGCAAATAATGGAAGTTACTCCTCTAACCGTGGTTATTCAAAAATTTTCTGCGTCTGCAGTCAGCTTATACCAGAATTTGTAGAAGGCAACATCTAGAAATCAATAAGTTGTGTTTTTGCGAACGCCCTCAAGGTGCTGCACTTGGGGCAAACACCCCACCCTAGTTACGGCACTGGATAGCTATCAGTAGGTAGGAGCATTGATAGGAAAACAGCTAATATGTAGAAATGTGTTGGTGTTTTTCGCGATGTTAAATCTACAAACAGACTTGTTCGTAATGTTTAAAAATAAAAAATTGGCAATATGTATCGATTTATAGATTCTAAAAATTATACAAATACGTGCATGCGTCGACGTGTAAACCCAGCTTTAAGCAGTGTTGAAAATTTATAAATATATAAAGATTATCTCGATCTCGATTTCTATTTTTGTGTATTTGTCAATTCTTTTTAATAATAAATTTGAAACACACATAATAATTCTTGCAAAATTTAAGAAGCACAAGTTTTATTACAACAATGGAGATAGAGATAGAGGTAATCTTTTACAGGTAATGCTAAAATATAATACCGTCCAACGCCTACTTTGAATGGAAATAATGTGATCTGAAATTGCCTTAGTTTTGTTTTTTTTTGTTTGTTTATTTGTTAATTTATTGATCTCATATCATCATTTTTGTTGATTATTGAAATTTTATCATATATCTTAATATAATAGGCGAAAATCTATTTATTTGTTTAACAAATTTAAATAAATATATACGGTTGAAATTTGTTGAATTATTTATAACTTAAACCCTCATCTTATCGCTTGGGGATGTGCTCCCTGAAGATATCTACATAACTTTGTATGCACGAGGCGCTAAAGTACACAGCCTTGTACTAACAATAAGGAAAAACAAGGAAAGATCAACGATCATGGGAACTGTGATTAGAAAATAGAATAAACTGAAGGAAACATGTCAAAGAAAAAATGAAGAGGAAGCCAAAGGGTGATAGAACAGAGACGAGAACACGCGAAAGAAGAGGATTTTTCTTATATTCGTCCTGTTCGCTGGCGGCCTCATGTTACTTCAAAAATTTTCTTTGGATGCAACCTAGAAGCATTTTTCTCTACAATTTTGGTATCCGAAGCTTGTTAATAGAGAAACATTGAAAAGGGGCTTGGTTCATTTACTTATAGAATCTGTTTTATTTTTGTTTCAAAGTCTTTGGGTCCGACAAGAGGGGAGTATAACCGGTACAAATTACCGGCGCCTGGAATGACTCCCGAAGTCGTTGTATTTATATTGAAACGTTATTTTTTGGATCCAGTGGAAAAATTTTCCCGGTCCGAGCCTCACTCTCGACGATCCTGATTCTGGTTGCCAATTATTTTTTTTTAATTTTAACGTGGTAACTATAAATGAAAAATCATAAAGCGCTCAAGTGCAAGTTCACACCCAAGACACTTTTCCCTTGGACCGGATCTGGACACGAGCGATGAAAAACATGTTACAAAAATCAACAATTTCCACCTTAAAACATAACTTTGTGGGAAATGAGTGCCAAATGAATTGAGTCAAAAGAGTAAAGATGGCCGTCTTATCGAGTGTGTAGTAATAAAAACTTAATTCACTTCAATAATCCTAACATCTGTACCAATGGCGTACTGTGGCTTTAAAAACTGGAGGTGTGCCCAAATTTCGTTACCTATACAGTCTTAGCGTTTCTAATACGAACATAGGAGAAACATAGCAACAGCACAGGGTTTTTGCAGAGATAAGCCGAAAATAGGCGGTTAGACGTCTAAGAACTCCAGCTATTGACAACATCCACTCTTAATTTACTAGCTTTGTAATGATCATGGTGAAACATCAGCGGGCACATATATCAGACAAAGAACAAAGTAGATCGGCATTCTAACACAGTTAAATCCCGCTTATTTTCTGTTTATCTCATTCTAACTTACGCGAAACCCCTAAGAAGAGCAGGTTGTGGCTAGTATTTTTCCTATGTTCGTATTAGAAACGCCTGGTCTGTATATATTGCATATTAGTATTTTTATTGAAGGGGCACCAAACTGGGACCCGTTTGGCCCAATTAAACGGAATCTACTGTATTTAAAAAGTGTTTCCCAAAAGGTTGAAACTATTTATTTCTGGTGAAATATCTGAAGGGGGCTACTGCCACTGATCTACGCCAAAGCATACCTGCGCTTATTATATATGAACTACTGGACTATTGGAATTAGGCGAAATACATCCATTTACTGTCGAAGTATTGCCTCCCGTGAAACTGCTGCCTAAGGCTAAACACATAGTGAAGCGGCGAAAATAAACCAATGTATTCCTATTGAACCGCGTATAGTGGAGCGACGAGCAACGATGCAACAGCGCTATGATACTAGAGCAAAGCAACGAGTTCAAACAATTTTGAATTCTCTACTATCATCGCTGTTCAAATCGAAATTGAGGCATTCATAAGCAGTGTTTTCATTAAAAAACCTCTGTGGGACCAAAAAACAATCATTCAAGCAAAAATCCTGAGACAGGTCGATTTTTGTTTTGAGGGGGACACATTTCAATGTCATTCGCGACCTTGTTGCGTCAGCCCCCTAGCCCGGGCAGCCCCCAACTAAGGAATCTTAAATAGCAAGGGGGGTCAAGTAGCCCCTCATTGGAAAGGTCTTTTAATTCTCTATATGGTGGTATAAATTGTTTTCGGATTTTTTAGATATTTTTGTAGAAATGTTGATTGTACTTAGGTAGCTACGAGACATATCCATGATCGCTGCACGATTTTATACGCCTCACTATGTGTTGGAAAATTTGTATCAACGCTACGTTCGATCGCCGCTTTCATCGCTACTTTGCTCGCCGCTTCACTATGTGTTGGCAATTTTTTATCAACGCTACAGACGATCGCCGCTTTGTTCTCCGCTATGATCGCTGCTTTGCTCGCCGCTTCACTATGTGTTTAGCCTAACATTGCTCACGTCTCACGTTGCTACGTTGTTAAAGGAAAGTTATTGACGCTTAGTTGGGAAACTCCAATTCACCTCACATGTAGTCTTGATACTACTGTCTCTGACTACATTTTGTTCCGATCTATGCAAGGCAATTTTGTCTTGGAATTCGCACATGTTCTGAATTGATGGTTCTAAACGACTGAGAACGTTTTGGTGGTTGGACGTATTGTCAATTTTCCCACAAATAAATGTTAATTTTTCAGAAAAGCAGTTTAAAACTGATTTGTATACCTAATAGGTTTTCCAACTTCGAGATGAAATGAGAAAACAAAAAAATATTCAATATTTGATGTTTTTCCTGTATTTATTTAAATGAAAACGACTTATTTTAGAACAATAACTTAACAATTATACAGATTACGACGCTTTTTGCCGTTTAACATTTTCAGAATCACTATCATCTACAATCTCTTTATTTTTTTTAGTTGTCTCACTATTATTATTATTATTATCATCATCCTGTTTAATTGTCTTACCTTCCAATATTGACCTTAAAGCATCCAATAATTTTTCTTTATCATTGGAAACATAAGTTTTACTACCTAAAAGTGAAAAACAAAAATCTTTATTTATTTAACAACAATAAAATTACAAATTATTTAATTAAATTTAATTATTTATTATTATTATTATTATATTTACAATATAAAACTAATTAACCAAATAATGCAGCTTTAATTTTTGATAGCAGACTTTGTTTTTCTCCATCATTTTGGGATTTGGCTGACGAACCTGCCAATGGCATATCATCCTTAGATCCTGTTAAATAACAACAGAAAAATAAAATCAACATATTGTTAACCAAATCCCAAAAAAGTTGCTATCAAAATGTTTTTCCGACAAACAAAAAACAAAAAACAAAAAAACACAAAATTTACCCACCATCTGTTTTCAATGTAACTCCTAATATTTGTCCAGGTGTATCTGTTTCTAATTCAGCATAAGCTTGAATTAAAGCTCTTTGTTTTTGATTTAAATGTTTCGGTATGATAATTTTAAATGTTACATAATGATCACCATGACCATAACCATTGAGTTTTTTCATACCTTTACCAGATAAACGGATTCGAGTATGTGATGATGTTCCTGGTATTATCTAAACAATTTTTTGATTTTATTAACATTTTTATCTAATATTGCTATGATTATAGAAATACTTGAATTGTATGATCCTCATATAGACCTTCAATACGAATTGTGCCACCTAATAGAGCTTGTGACACAGAAATGTCAGCTTCTGTATGTACATCAGCACCGTCACGTTTGAAATAATTCGATTTTTCTACTTTAAAAGTCACAAATAATTCTTTATTACCAACAGACATACGAACAGTTTGACCATCTTCAATACCTAATATTAATAAATAAAATTAATTTTTGTTTTTATTACACAAAATTCAAATTAATTACCAGCCGGTACTGGAACTGTTACTTTCTTTCTTTGTACAGTTGAACCTTTACCTTCACATTCAACACATTTATGTTTGATAAACATTCGACTACCTTGACAATATCTACATGTTGATCGCATTATAAATGGTCCACGTGTAACAGTTTCCATACCAGTACCATCACAATGTGTACATCTTGTTGCTTTTGTACCAGGTTCACAACGTGAACCTCTACATTTCGGACAAGTATCAACAATATTAACATGTATATCTTTATTTATACCACGTGCAGCTTGTTGAAATGTTAATTTAACAACAACTTCTTGTGCTTGCCCAAAACCATATGTTGATTCAGCAAAATCATCATATGTTTGTTCTTTACCAAAATCACCAAATATTTTACGGAATAATTCTTCTGGATTTATTGTTGATTGATATTGCCAACTTTCAGCGAAACCTTGAGGACCTGCACGTGAAGCACCACCACCACCACCACCACCACCCATACCACCCATTTGTTCAGCTGTCGCACCCCATGTATCGAATTGTTTGCGTTTTTGTTCATCGCCTAAAATCTACCAATAAGAAACAATAAATTACTTATAGTAATAGCGCCATCTATCATGTAATTATTAAACTAATTTTTTTAACGAACACTAATTTAAATTAAATATTTACTTCGTAAGCTTCTGAAACTTCTTGGAACTTTTTTGCGGAATTCGGATCATCTTTATTGACATCGGGATGGTATTTTTTCGCTAATTTATAATAAGCCTTTTTAATTTCAGCACCTGAAGCATTTCTACTAACACCTAATATTTGGTAATAATCTTTACCGGCTTGTAATCTAGAATTCAAATGGAATTTTCTATAGCCTGTCTCTGGAACTAGAACACGACATTAAAAAGTGAGGTTATGTTACATACAGGCGATTATCCAATTATTATGATAATTTGATTCAAAATTAAATATTAGTCAATATAAACAACATAATTCTATCTAATTATGATGGAATATTGTGTAATCAATTGATAAAAACTATATAAAAACGTAGAAACTTACATTTTTTGGTTAAAATATTTGTTATTGTTAAATTAACTACATTTGGTCGGCTACATTGTAGACAATGATGTAGAAATCTTGTTGAAACTTTATGATATTGTGGTGTTATCAAATTATTTAAATTTCTTGTACCTAAAATACCAAAAAGACTTCTAACACTTGCCATTTTTTTCGGTAAGAAAGAGAACCAATAATTTGGGGACTTTTATGTTTTGAGGCAAAGATTGGCAAACTGCTTCTACATAGGTTGTCTAAATGTAGCTCTAATCTTTAATTTATTGAAATTATCGGCTATATTATTGAATAAATTCTTCAATTTATTGATTTTTGATAAGAAATATAAAATTTCACACAAAATAAACAGAGAATTTGATCGGTAATCTACGATATTTATTTTTGTGGAAAAAATGTACCACTGAACTCTATACATAACTGGAAGGGTAACCGCAGTAAGTAACCGGTAAATACGAGAAGAACAGAGACGCATGATATGGGAACATACGTTTTTCTGTTAGACATGGTTATGATTGGTGCTTTCATACATGCACATACCGTACTGGTTTTCCTAATGCTAACATTGGACAAATTACCAGCACCACCTACTCTTAGGGGTTCCGCGTAAGTTAGAATGAGAAAAACAGTCGGTAATTTAAGAATTCCAAAAACCCATAGAACTTTCTGTAAACATCACATCCTCTTCCATCTTTGTCATAATCGTAGTGAAACGTCTGCGGGCAAATTTATCAAATAAAGATCGAACTGTTTCGGCATTATCGTTATTTTTTCTAGTGTTTGCATTACAGAAAGCTACACCAACCTATACTATGAGGTCTCTTTTTAGGCGGTTTTGAAGGTTTGCGGTGTAAATTTGTTTTTTACTTAATATCACCATCGTAAAGCTTAGGCATTGACAGCATGGTCAAAATTAACAAAATGAGGATGGAGCTGATTCTTTGAATGAATAATCATTGCCTCTACTATACGCAAGACTAATTCGCTGACTGTCTTCTGGTGATGAGTGATTTTGCAACGATTTTTGTAAGCTTTTCTATGCGATATTTAAAAAAAAACGCACCTTAGATGGTGTGGAAAAAGCACAGTTGCTCCCTGCAGAACCTCAATTAACTTTTACCCTAATTAAAAAGAGAATCGCGCAGTGGATGGATCTCGTCCACTCCAGCTATGCATAAACAACCGACAATTTAATGGCAGAATTGTTGATAATACAATCACCTAAATCTAAATGATTACACAAAAAATTGAGAGGAGTTCAACATAAATTTATTTTTATAAACACTAAATTTTATACAAAATAAGCAGCAAGTTGTGACATTTTATCTTTAGGTTTTGGTCGACCTCTACCACGTCCTCTTGATGCACCACCCCGTCTAACACCACCAGTATTCCGTTGTTTGAAATTTTTATTTGTAATTGTTTTCGGTTTTTCCACCAAATCAACAAAATCTTTTGTACAAAAAATACAACCTTTCATTTCAGTTAATTGATTTGGTAATTTGGTTTTCTCAATTTTATATTCAACATTAACAAATTGTACACCACAATCACAAGTTTCAGATAGTACAGTGATTTTTTGTGCATTTTCAAATAAATTAACCATAACATCACATCTAAAATTGCAATTATTTTGTTGTAAATAATAATTTAAAAGGAAATAATAATAATAATTAAACCTAGTGCACATCAATTTCCATTTAGGTGCTGATGATTGATCTAAAACTAGAACACCAGGTTCACAACTGACACAACTAGAAACACCGTTCGTATTCATACTGTAAGGACATGTAGGATGTGTACAAGAAATACAACCCATACCTTTTCTCATCTCACTAAAAATTATCATTAATCAAGACATTCAATTGGAAGAAAAACGTATTGTTAGATTTACTTGAATGGTGGATGATTGTAACAATATGGACAGAATACGTAGCTTTTACCTTTCGTACCAGTTGAAAATGTTAACAATTCAAAATCATCAAGAGGACATTTTAATTCTTTAAATAATTTCACTGTACCATTCTGTGGTAAACTGTAAGTTTCATCACATTGTGGACAATGTAAACGTTGCGGTTTAGCTGGAACCAATTTCATATAACGTCGACATTTCCCACACCTGTTTTTTTTTTTCAATTATAGTTTGTAAATTAATTGAATTTTGATTGAATTTTAAAAGCTACCTGCAATAAGCTCGACCTGATGCACTCAATGGTGAAAATGACACTTCAAATAATTGATCCATACTATCAATATTTTTAACAAAATATTGAAATTTCAAACAAAATATTTCAACTGTATGATTTAATACAGCATTAAAATTTGCTTTACCTAATGCAATTAAATTTAATTGTTCTTCAACAGCTGAACGCATTGTTGGTAATACTAATTCAATATCAATTTTTTGATAACCATGTACTAAAACAATACCTAGTGTTGTTGGTTTCAAACGACGTCCACTTATAATTTGTACATAATTTCGTTGACAAATATTATTTATATGTACCGGTATTGAGGCATCTGTACCAATACCATGTTTCTCCATTAGTGTTATCAATTCAGCTTCTGTTAAATAATCAGGTGGTGTTGTTTGTTGTTCAATTAAATTTATATCTTTTATTATTACTGTTTCATTTTCTGTAAAATCTGGCACGATTTCATTACGATCTAAAGCCTACAATTATATTTATAAATCAAATATATACAGAGTAGTACTGTAGCTAGCTGGGGGCAAAGGGGCCGCTCCTGTACTTCTTATATCGCGCCCATTGTACTGTGTATTTAATTATCTTATGTTAAGAGTAAGTTTATTTCTGCAGTTAACCCCCGGGAGTGGAAAACTGATTATTAGGAGTGCGAGTGCTAACTATACTTAATGACATGGAACTTGCAACAATAAGAAGGGGTAGGAATTTTTGAGAAAAGTTGTCAGGAACATTCAACTATTAAAAGGTAGCAATCGATTGACCCTTCCTGGCATGGAGATTTCCTCTTGAGATATTGTGTCCTAAGTTACCTGTAAAGCTTGCAGTGTCTGCGAAGGCTGCAGCAAGTTCTTCAGTCTTCTCCCCGTAATGTCTCAAACGCGATAGACGAAAGATTGGGAGATCGGGGTGGCAATGTGCAAGAAATTGACATTACCCTCAGCAAATCGGTCCATAGAACGTTTTGCAATATGAGAACTGCTGGAAAAGTCGGTCTTCCAGCTGTCCAAAAAATGGAAGAATATGGAGTTTCCTATTGCTCATAAACAATTGAAGACGGTTTGTTGGATTACTTCAAGTTATTTCACAAACTTCTTTTGATAAGCGCATCTTATCTTCATACGGCAATACTTGCAAATTACCATCTTCAGTTAGTCATCGAAATTATTGCCTTTAAATCGTCTGAACCAAACTCACACATACTTTTCGATACAGCATTAGTCCCCAGAACAGAATAAATTGAAGCAGATGCTTTAGGAGCACTTTTTCTTTGATACAACTCGTATCGAGTGCGTTCAACGAATAAATCCTCTTATAAAACGATAAAAATGCAAGCGATGCTCGAATTTTCGAACGAAACTATTTAGTCAAAGTAGTGTTTAATTTTTTTTGTATTCTTTATTCTTAAAATTGTGACGAAAATTCTTTATTTTAATTTATGATAAAATAACCAGCTTAAAAATTGCTATTTATTTATTAAAAAAAAAGTAATGAAAGGACTTGGTTACTTTTGACTATAATGCGGTGTGATAAAGATGTGGCAACACCGCTGTTGTGTTTGTATATGAAGGAGTATTATGCTTCTCTTTCTAACTATATCTCTATCTTCTTTTTCCCCTCTTAATTGTCCGTACGACGTTGCCAAACCTTCGGTAATGTGTTTTGCTGTCATTACTCACGATTACAAAACAAAAATTTAACTTCAATGATTTAAATAGTTTCATCGGTAACCGCATGTTTTAAAGGTGTCATAATGTTCACTAGATATTCAAGTTTATCATAGTCGGTTTTTAATTCTTCAAAGTTGGGCGATTAATGGCGAAAAAATTAGAAAAAGGTACAGTGAACATTTTGCTCCCATAAGAGCCTGTGTATAAAAGATTTGGAAAATGTCATCTTTAGAGGCAGTTTTCTAAGAAACTAGACGGTGAATCGTTTTCAAATTTTGAGAATAGTTCAATCAAGTATTCATTGTGATACCTACCAAATTTCAAATCTCAAAGTTGGAAAACGATTTTTCCTATAGACTCGCTCGAACCTCCTTAAGGTGCTCCTAGACGATCTAGCAAAATGCCAGAAATCTGTCGATTTCAGTAAACATGTACGTTTAGATAAGTCTGTGTTAGCTTAAGGGAGATATTTGTGGGAACGTAACTACCTACTGAAATTGACAGGTTTTTGCGACTTTACGACATCGCCTAATATTACCCTTAGAATTATGTGTTAAACAAAAAAACAACGTTGCTACCAGAATATCGTCTACAACAGTACAAACAGTCCCGACCCCTCTACGCTTAGATACTGGCTACGCTACTGATACAGCTATGTACCAATTAACTTAAAACAAGTCACAAGATAATCAAGTTAATTGATACCTGCTGATATAATTATCACAAATAATGGAATTACATACAAGCCAAGTCATAACTGATGTAAATCCAGGATCGACTAATGATTTTCCTGTTACAGTAAAAATTTCATCATCTACACGAAATGTAATGGTAGTACTTAAAAATTTACAATCTTTAGATAAACTACCAATAAAATGTCGTGTTATAAATTCATATAATTTCCATGCATCACCATCTAATTCAGATTTTGTTGCTAATTTTGTTGGTGTTATAGGTGGATGATCACCAACATCACGACCTTGTTTTGGACGATTTATACCATTATTTAAAACTTTTTCAACTTCATCACCCCAATCAGGACTCTTCTTTTGTTGTCGTAGAACACCCCTTTAATTATTTTAATTATTGTAAAAAAAAATAATTTTAAAATTTATAGAAACTTACAACAAATCAAAATTTTCCGGATATAGTGTAGTTTCAGTTCTTGGATAACTAATATAACCTTGTGTGTATAGTTTTTCAGCAATTTGCATTGCATGATGCGGTCCCATACCTAAACCAGAACTAGCAATTCGCATTAATTCAACTGTATTTAATGCAATTGGACGATGTTTTGCTTTCTCTTTCGATATAACACTTAAAACATTTGCTGTTTTTTGATCGCGTATTTTTTGATAAAATAAATTCGCTACATCTTTATCAAAACAACGTACACGTTGCCAATCTAATTTAATATCATCACCTAGTTTCGTATTAACTGTAATACGTATAAACCAATATGGTTCTGGTTTGAATGTTTGTATTTGATCATGACGTTGTACACAAAAACCTAATGTAGGTGTTTGACAAGGTCCATAACTGATTAATGATGCATCCAAATCACCATATTTGCCTTGAAAGAATTTCGTTTGGAAACGTGTAAAAGCACAACCAATTCGTAAATCTAATTCCTGTCGTGCATCCACACTTCTAGCTTCATTTTCATTAGGAAACGCTACAAATTTTAAGCAAAAATCAATCAAAATTACTAAAAATCAATTTTTAGAATAATACAAAGATTATTGAATGCTGCCTTGATATCTTTATCGGTAATTGCTGAAAATCGTGCACGATATGTTACTTGATTTGAGAATACATTGCCACGTAGACTACGTGCCACACAACTCATCACTTCATAACAAATATTTTCACCTTCTTTATCACAATCCAACCATAATACTAAATTATCACAATTTCTTGCTTCTTGATTTAGAAATTGTGGCATACGTAATTTAGGTGTTGCTTCTTTCTTTTCAATTTGACATGTGAATAATTCAACTGGATCAACACGATCCCAATTATTATATTTACTATTGAAATCAACACCCATTACATGACCACAAACTGATGTCATTTTAAAATGTGCTGGTTGTTGTTGAAATGTACCATTCCATTCGTGTACAGAACAAACACCATTCAACCCTTAAACAATCGTATTTTTAATAATAAATAAAAAACTACTCAAACCTGAAATTGTACCTTTCCGGGAAGAATTCGAGCCATTACTCAAAATATTAGCTAAAGACGCAGCTAATGAAGGCTTCTCAGCTACCATCAATACCGTCCGCATTGTTAATAACAAATCAAACGAGATATTTAAACAATTTAACAAAAAAATTTAACCTCAAAATAATAATCTGTCAACCATCTGTCAGAAGTCGCCGTTGTTGCCAAATAATTCGAACAAATCAGTAGAAGTCACAACACGTCGATAAACTCAATTAAAGTGACAATAAATTGAATAACAGAACGAATATAAAGCATAACATGTAATTAACAATAGAAGTACAGGTATAAAAACTGATTTTTCTGGATTTTTGTAATTTCTAAAAATGACCCCAATTCTAACAAATCAGTAAGTCTACCTAAAATTGAGTAGATTTGGCAGTGACGCTAATTTCGGAGATGATGGATGGAAAAATTATGTACTTCATTTAGTAAATTTGTTGTAATGTTGGTTGCATAACCGACAGTAATAATTGCTGTATTTATATATAGAATGTTCCATCGAAATAGATACTTGCTACCCAAATTACGTATTATCAAATATTTCCAATTTCGTAACAATCAAAATTGAGATTGATTATGAGAAATAAATAAATAACAACTCTGTTTATTATGTTAGAAATTTTATGAATTGAATTTTATTCCTATCGACAAATATTTGTATACTTATGGTTAAACCAAGGAGCGTCTAGTCTAGTTATTGATTTACATCTCTAGTAGTCAGGTCAAGGATAATGTTTTATTACAGCAACATTTATCTTATTTTTCTTCTATATATATATCAAAATAAATTCATAAAGGATGCACTATTTATAGTAAAAGAAGATTGATGATTCTTATCTATATAGTAATAAAGGTCAATTTTTTTTTATCATTTTTCACTGTTACAACTCTATTAAATTAGAGAGGTATTAGAACTGTTAATAACTAAATGGTGTTATGCAATATAGATCTAAAATTACACTTTCAGGTGAATTGAAAAACGCTGAAAACAGATCGACAAATTAGGACAACTTCAATTCGAATCTTCTATACATGTACACAATATTAAACATATTCTTATCAATTATCATCTTTGATCGAAAATCATAATTCTATATATGTGTATAGATAGGTTTTTCTACAATGTAATAATGGTTCGCATGCGCTTATATTGGCTCTCCATTGAAAATTTTTAGTTGTGTGTTTCAAAAATAATACACCGGCTTCACATTGCACCACTAGCTGTTAGTGCGGCGTAAATTGTTGTCTCGTTCACACGCATATACCATCAAAAATTAAAAAAAAAAAACAGAAGAGAATTATAGAAAAATAATTAAAAATCAACAAGTTCAAATAGGAAGATAATTCAAGACAATCTGTAAGTATGATTGATTTTCATATGTTAAGTATCCATAGAGGTGAATTTTATTGAATCATTAAGTAAATAATACAAACGACAATAGAAATGATTAAAAATAAAAAAAAAACATGCGTTTTTTCTAATGCAATTACAACTGTTATGCAAAAGTATAATCTCCTTGGCACCAATTGTTGCACGAATTCTTGCATTATTGAAGAGAATCGGATATCCAGTAATCTAGTTTTTTTTTTGTGAAATTTGTTATTTCGCAATCGATAATTAGTCTAATTAGAAACTACCTTACAGAAATAGAAATATTTAGACCCTTATTAGTGTTATTATTATTATTATTATTATTATTATCATTATTATTAATAGGTTTTCAAATTATGTGATTTCGTCCAAAGTTCAAATAAACAATTAAATAATCGTGAATCCATATTTTCATAATAACAAAGTCCATGTCTTTTTATGTAAATACTAGAAGCGATTGTTTCATTATTTTTTTTTGAAATCATCTAATTAAAAATTGTATTAATTAATTAATTAATTAACTAATAAACTCGTAAATATTGTTTGTACGTTTTTCTGATTAGAATTTGTTAGGGCCAATAACGTAGGTATTATGTGTATATGCAATTATATTGTTTATAGATATTTTGACTTTTTTATGACATTGCCAATTTTATTTAATTATCCTTAAATTAAAGGTCAAAGAAATGATACACCTATAGATAGATGGATAATGTAATTTAACAATAAAAAAACTATTGGGAATGCATTTTATTTCAGTGATAATATTTGTTATCATTAATAATCTACATCTTTTTTTTTCGATTTTTTATTGTTGAAATTTTGCTAAAACTACCTTAATTAATTAATAATAATTGTTTACAATCACGTAATTATTCTATCTTAATGGGGTTTTTTTCTTCTTTTTATTACAAAAACCTTGACCTCTGTTGTGATGAAAGTATGAGAAAGTCCTACTATTGGGTGGTTTCAGACTCAGCTGATTCATGTAGCATTGATTTTTTGCAACCCCTTGCGTTTTTATATTGGATTTTTTTTTCTAATTATGCAATTATTGAAGGTCTAATAATAAAATTTAAAGGAATTTTTTCGAATGGAATTGAATTGTTTGTTGTTTATCACAAAAATTCTCACTAAGGAACTGGTTTTGAATGCATGATTATAAATTTGTTTTTAAAAATTGTTTGTTTTGTTGTTGTTTTTTTTTTTAATTTATTTCTGTATTTGAGTCAATGACTTTCAAAATTGTTACAAGTTTTCTATAACAATTTTTGTTTTTTATTTTTATTTAGATGTTATCAAATGTTTTTGTATGAAAATTACGCAATGAACTCTAGAGGAAGATGCTATTTTTATGATTTTTTTCGCAATTTTGTTCAACAATTTTTACATAAATAGAAGAATTTTGCAATAAACTGATAGATCCACAAAAGTGCAGTCGATCTAATATGTGGGGTGTTATTCGCTTCTTTTCCCATCACTGTAAGCAGCAACAGTCTTCATTAAGATGGAACAAAATTCGGCGCCCTTTGATCGATATTTTTTGAATCAATTATTATTCAGTTTTCGTTAAGTAATGAACAAATTTAGACTGCTACTCTTCACGATTCGATTTTAGCACCCTTTCTCACCCAGCCCTTAGAGCGACCGTTCTACCCGTTCTACCCCAGGGCCGGCCCTGACATGGACTTATATGTATGGACTCCGAATAGCGGTAGGGGGAGTGTAGTCTACCACTTTTAGAGACAGATAGCTTGTGCCGAGACAGTCTTATTCTTTCTAACTAATCGTGAGTTAGTGTTGCTAGGTACGGAGAACCAATATGTGTTAGAAAGAGACAAATTGCCCCGGCTCTATTCTCTGTCCTTAAAACTTGGTGTGCACGAAACTTTACCGTTGTTTAGCATAGGGATTCGGGGTCCATTATATTATAAGTCCATGGGCCCAGACTGATTGTAAGGTATTCAGTGTTTGACTTGGCCATTGGGTAACAAAATCATACAATTTTTTAAAACAGAATGTATTAATCTTTGAAATACTTATAAGTGGGACCGAACATAATTTGCTCGGTGGGCCAGAAGCGTACCAGTCCGACACTGAACGTCCCGTATATTCACATTTAAACTCATAATTAGGTGAAACGAGTATGACAGAGATGCTAGATATTTTCTTTTCTATTTGTCTAACAATTTAATCACTAGAGCATAAATAACAAAGGAATTCTTCTTTCATCACAACAGGTAGATAGAACCATTAAATAGTTTAAAATAATTTAGATTATCTGATATTTGTCTCGCTCATTAAAAAATCGTATGTACCCACAATAAAGCTATAAGGTATCATAACGATAAAGATGAGACTTGCCTCAACTAGTGTGAGGCCCCCAAGCGTTATAGTGCTAAAATGCTTATCAATATAAAATTAGCTCACTGGTCCCAGAATTATTATTAGATTCGGGCTTTGGTCCCCAAAAAGTGTAGATCCGTCCCTGAATACAAATCAATATTTTATACGTATAACACATAATAAGTTAAACAGAGAGAGAAGCGATCGATTTGATTGTTTAATTCTGTGGGATGTTCTCGGTCTTTGTCTCACTAATTTGAAAGCAGAATAATGATAATAATTTGTCTACTTCTAAGAAAAAGACCACCACATATTAAACTGTAAAATTCCAATTTTGGGTTAAGTTTTCAGCTATTTCTCCTATCATATGATAATTTCAGAATTTCCACAATTCGCATAATTTTACCTTGAATACGTAGTAAGGGAAAGCCATATATAATTTTTGTTAAAACCACAAATTTTCCATTCCCTAACCACATTACACTCCTCATACACTTTAAATATTTTATCACTACATTAGTCTCAATGTAATCATCTTTTATTATTGATTTTTGTAGTTATTCGCCGCTCAATCGAGAAAATAAATCGAAATGATCGTCCGTTTAGTTGGTTCGAAAGTCCTACTTCGTTCAACAATTCCGCTCTCTTCCTATTATTCTTCAAGATACAAATTTTCAACAAAAATCGAATACAAACCAATCCGTAGTGTATTAGTAGCAAATCGTGGTGAAATAGCTGTACGTGTATTTCGTGCATGTACAGAATTAGGAATAAAATCGGTAGCAATTTATTCAAAAGAAGATCGTTCACATATACATCGTTTAAAAGCTGATGAAAGTTATATAGTTGGTGAAGGTCTACCACCAGTACAAGCATATTTAAATATACCAGAAATAATAAGAATTTGTAAAGATAATGGTATAGATGCTGTACATCCTGGTTATGGTTTCTTATCGGAACGTGCTGATTTTGCACAAGCTGTTATCGATGCTGGTATACGTTTTATTGGACCATCACCACATGTTGTCCATCAAATGGGTGATAAAGTTGCGGCACGTGAAGCTGCAATAGCTGCTGGTGTACCAATTGTACCTGGTACTGATGGACCTGTTACAACAAAAGAAGAGGCAATGGAATTTTGTATAAAACATGGTCTACCTGTTATATTTAAAGCGGCTTATGGTGGTGGTGGTCGTGGTATGCGTGTTG